>JAMKCH010084749.1:0-57748 GCA_023653785.1 Ophioderma brevispina
TTAAAATACAGTGAGATAAAAAGACAACAGTGAATTAAAAAGACAGTGAATTAAAAAAAGGACAACAGGTGTTAACTTGGCCTCAGTTGATTATCATTGGGGTTCAAGATTATCAACCTCCTCGTGGTGAACCCCGGTAACTGATATTTTCAGGCGAATGATAAATGGAGTTGAATACTAAACAAAATTTGAATACAACTAATTTTCTCTTTTACCCTTTCTTTATAGGAATTGCCAAGATAATGCCTAACGACAGTGTCTACGTCACTGTACTACGCGAGCCAGTAGCTATGTTTGAATCCGTATTCACTTACATGCGATTCGACCAACTATTCCACATATCTGGTCAAAATCCTCTCGGTAAATTCTTGGAGAATCCGTACAAGTATTATAACAAGACAAAACTTGAATGGGTAAAGAACCCCATGCTGGCAGACCTGGGATTTAGGCCAGGAAAGATAATGAAATTTTTGGTGTAACCTGGAACTAATTGCTATCAAAGGTTTTTCTTCACAATGCATTTCTTTGAAGTACCCAAAATGACATACTAAAAGTCCGAGAAAATCCGAAAAAAAAAAAAAAAAAAAATTGAATACAACTAATTTTCTCTTTTACCCTTTCTTTATAGGAATTGCCAAGATAATGCCTAACGACACTGTCTACGTCACTGTACTACGCGAGCCAGTAGCTATGTTTGAATCCGTATTCACTTACATGCGATTCGACCAACTATTCCACATATCTGGTCAAAATCCTCTCGGTAAATTCTTGGAGAATCCGTACAAGTATTATAAAAAGACAAAACTTGAATGGGTAAAGAACCCCATGCTGGCAGACCTGGGATTTAAAAGAAAGGATAATGACAACCAGGAACGCATCGATGCCTACATTGATTGGATAGCGGGCAGATATGATTTAGTGATGTTGACAGAATACTTCCACGAAAGTCTCATCTTACTTAAAGATCTCATGTGTTGGTCCCTGGAAGATGTTGTGTACTTCACGCTAAACACTCGTAGCAAGTCTTCAGTTTTTACTGCATTTACACCTAAAATGAGGACGAACATTGAGCAATGGAATTTGGGAGACGTTAAACTATATCACTACTTTAATAGAATATTCTGGGAAAAGGTTGCTGACTTTGGTGAGGATAAAATGCAAACGGAAGTCCAGAAATTGGTCACCATGATTGAGTCTTTTAATAACAGATGTGTGAGTAAGATAGTTCAGAATAAGATAGGCGTTTGGCGTCCAGGAGGTATCAACGTAGAGTCTCTGCAGTTGAAACCTGAGGCAAAAGATGATCCCGAGTGCGTGGCAATGACGTCTTCTGAACCTGAATATACTGAAAGAATCCGCAAAAGCCTCAAGAAGAGGTTTCCTATTAAATAAGTCGCCAGAAAATAAAATTTGAAAAATAGTGTTTTCATGTAATTTATTTATCACTTGGTTTGGAATAAGGACATTGAACTAGCCCAAAAAAAGCGGCATGGAGGACATAATTTGTATGAGATGGTACTTGAACGTACAGATAAATAGTGTTTAAGAATAAAATGTGCGCACACATTGCAAAACATCTTCATAGACAAAACACAATGCGTGCGCACACACACGCGTTCGCACACACAGGCGCCACACGCACGCATGCGCGCACACGCATACACGCACATACACATACGGACACACACGCACACCAGCACGCAAACACACACAACACAAGACACATGCATCCAAACCCAACCACCCCACTCACAGTGCATAGCCCTACATTAACAGTTACAAGCACACACATCGACGTGCAAACGAACATACCTAGCTACACACACACACACACTACATACAGAGGAAAAGAGTTTGAGAAAAATAGATGACTAAAGGTGCCCTAAATGTCCAAACAGGTGGGTTGATCCCAAGTCAGGCGTGTTTTTGTGTGTAAACTGAGAGAAGACACAATAGCCACCAACTCGGTCAGGCCATCACGAAATTGCTTAAAGGTCACAGGAAATGCAAAAGAATCTGCGGGGTTTGTGTCAAGTCTTACAAGGAGGGCCAAAAAGCATTCAGGTTGGGTTGGTGATGGAAATCATTTGTGGTACCGTGATTTTTCAGAGGTAATAGAAATATCAGATGACTGGTGTGAACCTATTCAGGACACGACTGATAATCAATTAGTTTCACTAATGATGTACTGGTAGTGTATTCTGTTTCTGGCTCGTTGATTGGAATGGAATGTCACACAAAGATTTGAAGTAGATTTATCATCTCATTTGCTGGGACCTTTAAGGTGGAGGCCTATTGCACAGATTAAGAATTTCTAGTCTAGTAATATTTTCAGTGCTTATTATCTCTAAACGTTCCTAGAGGAAAATCCGATGATCACCGCAAAAAAGAGCTAGCGTTGTCTTAGATCTAGGGCAATTTCCACCAGGAGACCGTTCCGTGTGTGTGTGTTTGTTTTTTTCAAAGGTGCATATAAGGGACGTTAGATATATACCATTTAGAGCCAGTTTCGATGGCAATTATACAGTGCGTATAAAAAAACGCAACAGGATTTGTTTTCAACTTTGTGAAAATATGATTAGGTTTACAGTAAAGGAAATAATGCCATCTTAAATTTACACTTCTCCTTTTTCCAATGATATGTTACTCGCCCATACAGGGTCATGGATGGCTGAGTAAATGCCCTCTCTTGACAGCAAGTAAATTTTGGTTTTGGACATTGAAATAATCTTGTAGAAATTAAATAAACATAATGGAATTTGCAGTAAATAATCTAAGGTTACCATTATTTTCTTCTTTAGGATGAAATTACACTCCATGTCCCTCAACATGGCCTCCGTCTCTCTCTACACAGGTGAGCTCGCGTCGCCATTTCGCTAATCGCTCTGCGAATCATTTGTCTCTGGGGTCGTAATGGATCAAACTCATTACAAGGAGTAATATTTTGTACTGTATTTGAGTAGATTTCTTGCTCAACCGTTGAGTAACATGTTTTGACTCAACTGATGTTGAGCCCACTGTTTGCCCAACATTGAGTAATACTTTGGATGCAGGTATATAAAGCAAAATGTTTATTCATCAGAAAGCTACAAGTTGCTCACCAGGTTGAGAAAAATGGCTGGTTCAGTATACTCGAAACTTCCAGATATTTTGACTTGATTTCTGTAATAGAACTACACTTTCAAACATCAAAAGAACACAAAATCTACAGGGACATATTTCATTACTTTTACCTTTTTCTTCGAAGGCCATGGTGGTTCATAATCATGATATGTAGATGCACGCTGCTCGTCGTGTAGTCGTGTACCGATGTACATGCACCAGTAAAACTATAGGCCATAGATTTGTCAGATTAATTGTAAATGCTGGCATAAATGCAACCTATAACTTTACTGATGCAATAGCGAATCCCCATTTGAATACACAGTGCAGTGATCCATGCATCCGAACGGTGAAAGGTTGCCGAATTCATAGCTTGACATCAGGTTCCGTAGACATAGTCGGGGTAATACGCCGGAATCTCGCCAAGTTCACAATCATGACAAGTCCATTGCATCACCGCAATAATTATCATTATTTTCTGATTATAACTTGTTGATGTAAAATATCAGAATGACCAGCATTTCCGCGAAACACCAGCTTGTCACCTGCCATTGATATGTCCGCGGCAATTGGGCTGCACGTGTCTGAGTTCGTCAACGTTGTGTAAGATCAGAATCAACACGGTGTAAGTTCTGATCCCGTCACTGCGTCAAACTACTTTATCACGCAACGTTGAGTTTTAGATTTCAAAACTGCTTTACTCAACATGTGTTTCACAATTTTACTCGGGTGAGGAGTAAAAGGTAAATTTGTGTTTTACGCCAGGCTGATTAAATCTTGACTCAACCTTTTACTCAACACGCTTTACTCCCAGCACTGAGTAAAATAATTTTCGAGTGCACGTTCACATGCACACACTCTTGAAAACAATTATTTGTACTAAAGGGTAAAGCCCACTAAATCGGCAAAAATTACGAAAAAAAATCGTGTCGCATGAATTATATTTAGAATAACATAAAGTTTACGCAGGTAACATAATTCTTCCATCATGAAATCAAATCACAACATAAGAATTTAAAACTTGGCCAAATTTTAACTTCACACTATTTTTGGTTTTGAAATGGCTTGCATCTAAAGATGGGAAAGTGTGCTAAAAACAGGTGTCGCAAGCAAGTTTCTCTTTATTTTTACAACATTTTAAAATCTGGTACTTTTAAGTTTTTTTTAATTCGACAGTTCCATTCATCTCACCAAATGATTACCGTAGCCTGACAATTTCTGTGCACTAATATATTTATATATATATATTGCTTATTTTCTAACTCATGATAAGTATGTATCATAACTTAACATTCCGAGGTGTGTGATTTTACCATACTGCTGTCCAAGAAAATGCTGACTTGGTGACGGTATGGTCAAGCAATATAGCCTGCATTAACATCTTTTGAGTAATAAACGCATATGGCAAATCCTTATTCTTTTCCAGACATGAGACCCACTACTTGAATGAAAAAAAAATCACAAAGAACATTTTTACAATATCGCAGATTTAGCTCTTTAAAAACCGATTGGTAACCTACGTGATTGCAACTTACGTTACTAAATAATGTTTTATTGAACACAGAGAAACACAAGCAAGTCGAACGAATCTGAAACATGTGGAAAGGTTGGTTTGTAGCGCCATCACATGTTTAAAACGGACTCTAGTCGATCCAACCTCATATGTCAGTCCCTCTATAGTTTTGGGCTTCAGGTGTAATCGATAGTATAATGATAAGCCGTTCACAATAGGATTTGACTCCGCGTCCAAGTAAAAATTAGGACTGAGCACAAAAAAAGTAATGTTTGACGTATATTTGCAAACTTTTCATGAAATAAAATCATGATGCATAGGCCTATAGTACATGTATATCGTATTATTATGAGTTAAAAATTCACTTACATTCAGTCATCATCGTCTGATTCCGATTCACTGTCACTGTCCTCCGTCAGCTTGATAAGGATTGGATTTATGTCAATATCAACAATATTCTCCTTGCTCCAGTCATCAGTAGTAGTCTTCCTCCAACACATGTTTTATTGCTTTTTTCCAATCTATATTACGGTGACTTTTTTGTAGAGCTTCCTCGAACAGTTTTTGAACCAGTCCTTGTTATGTCCATTTAACTTTTGTTGTACGTATACTATGTGTAAATTTAATTAATCGCCTACAGATTATTCATTTGGTGTAGCATTTTGACATTCAAATCACCTGCTTAACGCAGGAAAATATATTGAGGCCATGCCGTCTTTTAAATGCCAACACTGGCCTGGCATGATCATTATGCGACTCTCATTTAATCCTCTAGACATTTTTCAAAATCATGATCTTGTTGTGAAGCTTTAAATTCTTCCCTCATACATCAGCGCTTATAACTTCCAATCAATTGATATGGGGGTTCATAGTTGGATAATCTTCGAGTTGCGAGTCGCGAGTTGGTCTACGTGCGAGATTTTTTTTTTTTTTTTTTACGAGTTGCGAGTTCGAGTTGCGCGTTCCTGAATGCGAGTTTAAAGTTGGAAATGTGCAGTTGCGAGTTTGATTTTGCGAGTTGATTTTGCGAGTTTTGAGTTGCGAGTTCCGAATGCGATTGCGTGAGTTGGATTTTGCGATTTGAAATTTGCGAGTTGTTACATGCGAGTTGCGAGTTCCAGTATTTGCGAGTTGCTTTCTTAATTCTTTTAAGCCATTTAAATGTTCCATCCCTAATTTTACATTATAGAATTTTTCAATACATCAACACCCCAAGTTTAAATTGTTCATATATTCGTTTTCCATCATTGAAGGGCCTAGTTTTGTTATATCACCCTTCCTGCAAGTGCACTGAGAGATTTACACATCGCTAAATGATGTTATCAAAGTCTTCATCATATTCCCATCTGAAGAGTGAAGCTAAATGTCAAAAATTTCTTACCAACTTTGGCAACATTCTCATTTAGTATTTTGATCCTCAATGCAATTGAATAAAGCAATTATCACCTCTCATGTTCACCTTTAGTGTACTTCTGTACCCAACTACTTAGTAGAGTCTACACGTGGGTCAATTATATAATGCATATTTATGACCAGATGAATGAGCCTGGCTGGAACAAAGAGAGGATAGCTCTCTTTTTTTTTCTATCAAAAAAAGGTACGCATGACGGTGTTCCTAGTAACCTCATGACCCTCAAGGCCAGCTTGTCATTTGTGGTAGAAACCGGTATGAGGCGCTAGTGTGTGTTATGAGAGGGACTGTTTGACTAATTACAAGAAATGTGTTGTTTCTAACACACACCCAAGAAACCTGCATATGCTCATTAGTACAAACATAATCCCAGTGGCAAACACCGAGTTGAGGTGTGGGTCGAGTCGAGTTAAGGGATCAGATCCCTACAAGCTCAGAAAAATAAATATCAAATACATATCCTGACACCTGTATTCCTTAAAGGAGGGTGGCCTGAAAATTTAAGGATTGAAGTTTTTCATTTTGATAGATTTGACCTTCACTCTAAACCCATCTGTAAAGTATTCGCACCGATTTTCAATCGTTCTGTTGCGAGAGCTAAAACGTGATTTTGTAAGCGCCCATATGTACTGTATTTAACTATTGGTCGGCCAAATTGGGGCACATTTCGCTCTAATCCAAACAACTCCTTTGGCTCTAGATCATAATGAGAAAAATAGTAGCTTTCCTTCTGATACCAAAATGTTGACCACTTCCGGTAAATCTAGGGCCTTCTGGGAACGAGGCTATTATCGATCGGACATAGAGCTTTAACGTTGACTGTGCTGAAACGATCAAACTTCCCAAAATAATCTAATTTGGGTAGTGGGATTTGTAGTTTTCTCAAAATTTACTTATCTGGTTATTTATTTTACTCCATTCTACACTGCCAAAATCAATCCCTGTACAATCTACAAATTATTAGTAGAGAAACTGAAACCACATTTGGTGAAATATTTCGGAAACACCTATTTGGAAAATTTGTTCTGCATGTTTCATTCATCAATATCAGCATTTCACTACAATTTAAACAATATCCTGGTGTGTCATTGACTCATCATACTAGTATCTCATAATCCAACCCTAACAATTTTTGGTGCTGAAATAATAGCCAAATTTTATTTTCTGACACAAATTTTAAGAGAATGTGAATGTGCTGAGAGCGCCGGGTGAAAAAGGTGTCTGCCCCCAAAAGCTCTCATAGTTATTGAATTTTGAGTTTCAAAATGGTATCAAAAGAGGCATCATAGAGACACATACATATTATAGTCCGATTTTTGCTGGTCGGTACGACCAGCCAGTAAGAGCAAATCCGTGTAACTGACTGACTGATTGACTCCGTGCCGTTATGAAAGTTGTTGCTAATGCCGATCATTTTACGTCTTGACCAATTTCAAAGAAACACCTTATTACCTCAGCTGGTCGGGCCGTGCGTGATCGCGGCAAGGAAAAAGGATTTTTACGGCTACTATAATCGTTTTACTATTACAAAACAATACAAGAGTAAGCTCTTCAAATTACAATTACAAACCGTCAAGTACCAAGCACCCACTTTGAATTTTAGAAGAACAGAGTATTAAAGTTCTTATTATAGTCGATCTGGCGTCATAAATTGTGTCATTTGTTGGTCTATGGGTGTTATTTTGCCCAACACGGTCCAACCCAACCTAAATGACCTACGTGATGTGATGTGCTAAGTTCCGTGAAAAATCAGCTGACAAGAGGGCACATGTAGCAAGTCCGGAAAAGTGAACGCGATGTTTGCGAAAAATCGGGGAAAACTGTAGAAACACTGGGACGGCTGACAGTGAGTAGCATGAAAAATGACCGCAGGGGCGTAACCGAAGACCGGAAAACTGAATGAAATAAACGCTTTTTCAAGACCATTGCAGTGACGTCGAAGGTGATTTGAGAGGCAATGATTTAGCATTTGAACCAAAATAGCTGGGATACATACTGGTCACGTGGAGTCAGACAAGCCGTTAGTAATGATGAATATTCGCCGAGTCAGCGAATTTTCTCGTATGTAATGGCCTTGGTTCAACTGACATTGCGGGGGTTGGTAATACAGTATACTCATGTAAGTCGTTGCGGCATTGCCTAACATACAACACAACCGAGATTTTCCTACTAGTCCCATGATTGTATGATTTGACCCCACACAAAAATTGCAACAGAAAAACAATCGTGGTGTAATAACTAGAAATAGTCCAAACAATATATAAGTCTACCAAAATTCAACCTCGTGGAAAACATTGTAGAAAAGGGGGGCAAAGTTTTTTAATTTGGGGTAAAAAAAATTCGAATTGTTCCGAATTGATTTAAATGACTGTACAATTTATTGGCTACTCTAAGGTTTTAAAAAAAAAGGTATTAGTTTGCCCTAGGTCTATCGCGTGATAGATTTAGTGACAATAAGCTCAAAACAGTTCAAGGTCATCCTGGGGTAAATTCAGAATGTCCGATTTTGATCACGGATGCGGTTGTAAACTGTTAAATTTGTCCACTAGATACGTAAATGTGACTAGATTCTTTGTTTGAACTTTCTCTATAGAATTACCGCGCTATGACTAGTGAACTCCCATCGACCCTGTTAGACCTATTCCCATTTTGCGTTCCAATTATGCAAAACGAAATATTGTAGATCTTTTCGGTTCTGTAGCATTAAAGAAACAATTTGACAAACCATTTTTAAACGAACGATAATCTGAAAATTTACCCACATTGTGCTTGACTATTGGACTCATAACTATTGAATACAACCTGCAGATATGGCAAACTATCCTTTTTTTTTAATCCTGAATTTGTATGTAACAAACACGTTGGCATACATTTCAACGCGTTTTGATAGCTTTCATATTTGACCCAATATAAGCCTTACCCCCTTAAAAATATATGTTCCACTCCTTTGATTTTATTAGACTTTGGTAGATATGTTGTTTTTAAAGGTTTCTCAATTTACATTCTGTTGGAATAATTGATCTGTTGCAAATTAGTGTTGGGTAAGGCAGCATTCATTTCTACATTTGACTCGGGCCTATACCAGCAGGTGTCACCGTGCAGGGTACAGTCAAGACAGTACTGGGTCAACACAAGGTGCTGAATGCACATGGTAAAGGTTAGGTCTATTTGTTTTTCTCATGATCTGAAAGGAATAAAAAATTTTTTAAGTTTTGTCTTTTTTTAAAATAACAATTTTATCTCTTGCATTTATAAAGACAAAAAAATGTAGGCTACTTGGCCCAGGTGAGATCAAACAGGAAACATGCAGCTGTTGTCCAGGGCTATCAGGGGTTTATGATCTGAAGTTGATGAAAAGTGAAGGATGCTTACTTTAGGTATCCAACATGTATCCCTTTAAATTTTGTTAATTGATGGTTAGAGTTAGTTTAGTAGGTTGTTGAATTCTGTTCTGAAATGAGTTGAAAGTCTTGAAATGAAAGAATCAGAATAAGACTACAAATATATATTTTGCACACAAAATTATCCACTATATTAATATACAGGAGCTTAATTTAGGCCAAGGGAAAAAATTACATCGGTCTCAGAAAGCATGTGTTAGTATTGCCCGTTTTGCGGTTTGTATATGATAGGCCTCATATGACCTTTGACCTTGGCATGTGACCTTGGCTCTCATACAATAAATGGAGGGATCCAAAACAGCACCTAGGACTCAAGTTTTGTTCCAATTTCAACTTTTCAATGAAGGCAATTTAACATTTTCTGCCCAATCTTATACAACGTGAATTACAGGGACCTTTTTTGGACCTTTGTAGGAACCTTGACAACATCAGCAAATGAGGTATCACATGTTGCATCTATTGATTTCAGTTTGGTTTAAATCAATGAAGTAGGCGGATGATTAGAGGGTGAGGGGGCGTTTGGGGCGGGGGGTGGGGGGGGGGGGGGGGGGTGGGGGGGGGGGGGGGTAGGGGGAGGGGGGGGGGGGGGGTGGGTGGCTGGGGAGGGGGGTGGGGGGGTGGGGGGGTGGGGGCAGGGGGGGGGTGGTGAGGAGGGGGGGTGGGGGGGGGGAGGGGAGGGGGAGGTGGGGGTGGGGGGGGGGGGGGGGGGGGGGGGGGGGGGGTGGGGGGGTGAGGGTGGGGGTGGGGGGGGGGGGGGTGGAGGGGGGGGGGGGGGGGGGGGGGGGGGGGGGAGGGGGGTGGGGGGGGGGGGGGGGTGGGGGGGGGGGGGGGGGGGGGGTGGGGTGTGGGGGGAGGAGGGGGGCTGAGTGGGGGGTGGGGGGTTGGGGGGTGGTGGGGGGGGGTGGGGGTGTGGGGGGGTGGGGGGGGTTGGGGTTTAAACCCCACCATAAAAAACATACCGACAGAACACAATTAAAACAAATAAATAAGACCAAACAAGCTGGCGCCGTGAGTGGTAAAATGAGGGGGGGACAAAGGAAAAGAAATGAAAAAAACAAAATCAAAGAAAAAAAACATAAAAGAGGGGGGGGGGGGGGGGTGGTGGGGGTGGGGGGGTGGGGGGGGGGGGTGGGGGGGGGGGGGGGTGGAAAAAAAAAAAAAAAAAAAAAAAAAAAAAAAAACACAAAAAAAGAAAACAACAAAAAAACCAACAAAACAAAAAAAAAAAAACAAAAAAACAAAAACAAAAAAAAAAAAAAAAAACAAAAAAAAAAATAACAAAACAAAAAAAAAACCAAAAAACATAAATAGACCAAAGAACAAAAAAAAAAAAAATAAAAAATTGCTTCAAAATAAAAAAAAAAAAAAAAAAAACCCAAAACAAAAAAAAAAAAACAAAATACAAAAAAAAAAAAAAAAAAAAAAAAACAAAAAAAAAAAAAAAAACAACACCCCACAACAAAACACAAACCAAAAACAACAAAACAAAACAAGGCACAACACAAAAACCAAAAACACCATTTTGGTTGTTTTGTGGTGTTGTTTTTTTTGTGTGTTTTTTTTACCAACAACCCCCGGGGGGGGGGGGGGGGGGGGGGGGGGGGGGGTGGGGTGGGAGGGGGGGAGGGGGGGGGAGGTTCTTTTTGGTTTTTTTTGGGTTTCTTTGTTGGTTTTGGGGTTGTTGTTTTTGTTTGTGTGGTTTTTTTGGTGGTTGTTTGTTTTTGTTGTTTTGTTCAAACAACAACATCAACAGACACAACAACAGACATAAATAACCGACATCAACAACAGGGAACAAATTGATCCCTATGTGTCTTCTGCCTTAATTGGCTGACTCAGTCAGAGATGGTCGAAATATTAATATTTTTGTGTTAGAAATAACAATAGACATCTAAAAATAAGATAGAATGTAAAATGCTTAATTCACAAGTTAGGGATGAAGCGGATGTTTCGTTTTCATTACAGTAAACATTATGCCACAGTATAAGAGTGCCATGGGATACCGTTCTATATAAAGGGACTTTGATTTGAGACTCAGTGACTATTATATGGAACAGCATTATTGTATATGCAAAAACATGATTTGTTTGAAAATTGAATGCGCCCTCATCGGGAAATCTTGAGTCAGCCTTAAGGCACTGACTCCAAAAAAGGCTCATTCAGCTTCCTAACAATAGGTGTAAAAATCACATTCGTTCAGTTCAGGCAAGTCAAGGAAGGTTCATTGCGTTAGGTGGTACTGCGCCAAAATCACACCTTTTTTAAAAATATCTTGTTGTTCGCAGGTATAGCTTACTAGACACTTATCAACGCAACTGTGCAAAAATCACCATTTGAAAATAGGTTAAGGATTGGGAGTCACATATACTTGGGCCGGGTTAGTGTAGGGTTAAAATCAGGGGATGACTGGTAGGGACAAAGGAAAGGGAAAAAAAAATGCCAGATTTGATGTTTGTAACATATCACAAATCTCAATACCTTGTGACCACAGGCCGTTTCTCAAATAGATAGTGAACTACAAAAGTTTCGCACCATTTAGTGCAGAATAGGTGCAAAGAGTATAATTATGCAGTTATACCTAAATGAAAAAGGGCAAAAAATGTAAGAAATGAATATGACCATTATCAAAACAATGCAATAAACAAGCAACCAGTTCCTTTGGTATTTTGTATTTAAGCTAAATCTTCATACTCTCTAAATGACAAAACGAGTGAAAATTTCACTCCAAAAGGGTGATGAAAACTCTTGTAAACCCTCCAAAGTGAGTGGTTTTGTACTTTAAAAAGAACAAATTTTACTCAAGAAAGAGTGAAAATCACTCCAAAAAGGGTGGTTCCCACCCGTTTGAGGAGTTAAATGGATGACAACACCTTTTGAGAAGTCAAACGTAAGTTAAACACAAAAAGGAGTGGAAATCCATTCATTCTTTTTGGAGTGATTTTTACTCTTGTTGAGCTGGAAATTCAACATTTTTAAGTACAAATCTACCTCATATTGGAGCGATTTTACCCAAGAATTTCACATCTTTTTGGGAGGTAAAATTTCACTGGTTTAATTTTGAGAGTAGTAAAACAAAAATAGAAAATAAAGCTTTTACATATTGCAACTCGCAAATACGACGAGGAGACTCGCAACTCACATATTTCAACTCACAAAAACTGACTCACAACTCGCAGTCATGAACTTGCAACTCAATCCAGGAACTCGCAACTCGTACCCGCAACTTGCAACTCGCAAACTCGCAAACGCAAAATACCTTCACCCGGGGACATATGAGGTTGGATCGACTATATAGCAATTTGACAGTGTACAAAGTGCAATAATATTCGTGGCAGACGATCAAAATTAAACGGCCCAATTAATCTCTTTCGAGCGACTTATTTCATTGATAAAGGGTACTTAAAAAACCAATTTGTGGAATCCGCTCAGTCATGAGCCAAGTGACCAAGAGCGGCGATTTTTGTGACACAGCACCAGTTCAGTCCCTGAGTCACAGTGACCCAATTGATAACCGTAGAAAATTGTTTTTGTACGAGGCTCGAAGGCATGATGCACAAACACACAAAGGACACACGTCCTTGCCTCTTGTTTGATTCCCCAGGATAGTAAAGTCAGAGAAGATGAGAAAGAAGAAAAAGGAGAAGCTCGATTTTGAAATCCGATTACCCCAGGATTACTTTCATTCATCAGCTCATTGTTAGGAGACTCCAAGAGCCACTCGATGGCATCTTTATTTGAAGTAATGTGTTCAAACCGGCTCAAGCTTGGCGTTCGGGAAGTTTCAAAAAAGGAAGTAATTGACACGCTCCCACTTAAAATAGTTATAATTTTCTAGCGAAAAGATCTCATGCTGGCAAATTATTGAATCTCCGCGGTTGTTTGACTGCTTGTTCTTATTTTAATCGTTGGACGGAAATCAGTGACCTTTAACGAAAGAAAACAGCAAAATCGACCCCCCTTTTCGGTAAGCTAACATTGATTCAAGGTTTTGGGGGTCAATAAAAGATGTTATTTTTTTAGCCCATTTACCAATATCCGGTATTTCCTGGGAAATATGATATGATGATGATGATTTGCATGATTATGATAAGCATATTCATACATTCTCAACCCTACTTTTTTTGTGTCAGAAAAGGCGAAAGGTCAAAAGTGCCAAAATACTTTGAAAATTTGGGGGCGGTCAAGTTGTTTATAAATGATGCAGGCGAGTACCGTTCGCTTGTCCTGGTCAAACCAAAGTGACTAGACCCTGTGCAAATACCAATTGAAAACTGGGTAGTTGGAAGTTTCTGGGATTTAATGGACAGGTGTATGTAATGTTCTCCAGCAAGTAATGGCAAGTCTTTTGTCCCAACGCTGGATTTTAAGTCGATTGATTGCTGAAATAGGCGGTTGAACCGTTATCTTTTGAAGTAGCGGTCGAACCACCTCCTTCTTTTCTTCATCTTCTCTGAGTAAAGTATAGGGTAATTCATGTTCAACTGGCAATCTATGAACTACCCGTGGTCTCGCTTCTCAAAACAGATACAGCTTCATGTGCACAGACCGTTTTACAGATAAGAGGTCCCTTTATGATTTGGTCAAACTTTTAAATGATGTGGGCTCCTGAAGTAGTCAAGACCACGCAGTATTTAAACACGATTTTTTTCATTTTAAATCTGGTTTTTCAACCCCAAAAATGTCAAATTTTATAATTATAATTAGACCATCTGAGGTAATGAAGTAGACTTTTAGCAACATTTCCGCAATATAATTGTAAAATGAAACACGTTATTTTCGAGCCCCCAAAACGAAGTTGTTTCAAACGTTTTCTACGAACTGGAGAGGTCAGCGCTGCATCATTGTTTTCATGTGAAAAGAAATAAACGCATGCCGAGAGTGACCTGCTGTCTCACTGTCACACTGTACAGCGTATCAACTCTACTCATGGCATTCCGTATTGGAATGACATGTGAACGAGGCCCAAACTCAGCTCCATGAATATTTTCTCATCAAGTGAATGTAGGCAGGTTATGGTGGATGTAGGGTAGGCATTGGTACATGTGCCAAACACCCAGAAATAGGAAGGAAATGGAAACCTGCTTCCAAAAAAGTGCCCTACTTTCTCCTGACGGCTCAACGCGGGACAATGACCGGACGACCGAACCCAAGATATCGACGTACGCTGTTTTGTTGGGAATTGTTGGAATCGTGGTCATGCGTGTTTTTTTCAAGACACAATTGGGCTTGGATCTGGTGGATCTGGAAAAATAATCCCAAACACTTCCTGAGGTGATTTAAGCCAACCCACTAAGGTATATGATTACAAACATGAAGTAACATTGTTAGTTATGCCAGGATATATTCGACCACGTGATCCACATCTCTGCTGTGATTAGAGAAGGAGAGAAATTCCATCAACTTGATTTAAATGGCACGATTCATTCTTCAAAAGTTAGTTACTTGGGCATTTATACAAACATCCAAGGACGTTGCGATTGGTAGAACTTTTGTTAGTTATATTTCCTTTTCATCTAAATGCATTATATGTAATTTGTATTATTACTTTTTATGTTCTTTGTATATTTTTGTCGTTTGTATTATATTATATCACTTTGTAAATCACGGACCTACTTGAAAACAACTCTGGTTGATGTAGAGGTTTGTATTTTATAATCTACCACACATAATAAGACCTCATCTGACTGGCACTGGGCTTGCAGGACCCTTATTACATCTAAAACATAAAATCCATATGCGCGTTACAAAACGTGCTGCAAGGTTCGTGACAAACACTTATGGCAAAGATACCAGCGATAAGCAAGATCCTCGATGCAAGAATAAAAATTAAATTAGTTGATTCGGTTATGACGTCTCGTGTACGCCCTAAGGTCAGAAAACCTTAAAACACAATATAAATGAGCCTTGTGCACAAATGGATCTGAATTTTTTATAAACAGATTTTAATGATTTGTAATGGGTTCAAGAATTATGATGTCCAAAACCTCATTATATATATAGTAAAATACACACATTTACCACCACATATGTTAATACCTTATTGCCTCTAAGAATGTCCAGTAAATCCACAAGAAGAAGCGTTGCAGTTCAAAACGATGAATGTCCTCACAGCGAAGACAAAAGACTCAAAATGACCAGCGCAAAAGTTCATACTAAACTCCTCAGGTATTATCCAAGGGAATCTTCTTCAGTCCTGAGGTAATCTTGTCCAGCAAGAGTTCAAGACGACAAGGTAAATTTAAGTCCCTCGACGATAAATCCACAGTATATCAGTCCAAAGAAATCCACCACGATTTTCTATCTGTCCACATTTGGAATCCTATTTTGATTCCAGCAACTTTCGGCTCAAAGATGACAGTAGTAGGGAATAATTACAGCAACTCTGCGCACATGGAATTATTATATCCTGGCACTAGGTACTTGATGTCTGCTCCTTAATGCAGAGTAAAAACTAGCTATCTTCTAGCAACTTGTTAGAAGTGGATGCTGGCAGAGAGTCCTTCCAGTGATAGTATTTTAACTACTCACAGATAAATTCCCCCTTCTAACAATAATCATTACATACATTCTTATGCATTAAAAACATAACCTTACACTAGCTGACAATCGGAATTATCCCCGAATACATTCACTTCATATTAGATTAACTCATATGGTGGAATTCCAGATCTTGCAAGGTTTTTGATCTTTTAAAGCATAGAACCAAGCTGGGGACTCATGTTACATAAGTTTACATTTGGGGGGGAATCCCCCACTTCCCCTATTGTGCAATTAAAAAGGTGCAGCCTGAACTAACCAACTATAGGGGATCTCCTTTTCGCTCTTTTATAGTAAACAAAATACTTTTCCCGTGAGAAACTTTTGCTCAAAATTAAAATTGACGTGAAAATAATATTTTTAATCAGAAAAATGGGAGGGCCACATAACAGTTTTAAATGATGGAAAAGACGGAGAACATTGTTTAAGTTAAAAGGCCAGACTTTTCCATAAATAGGACCTTGGGAACGCGGAGTGAGTACACAGCAAAAACAGTGTTTGTTTTCTTGATGAAATGGCCATTGCCATTCAAGGATTCTGGGATGTTACACGGAGGTCAAGCGGGATTTGAACATTGTTGTTGCTTATTGTTGCGCAGCAGTGTCTGAATTGATTAGAACTCACTTATTAATAGCTTTATTGACATATATATACGCACATTATTGACCACCGAAATAGACCTGAAGGCAATGTTCAGTGACGCGAAATATCATTTTGTGAATGGCAATTCCCAGGATAGCAAATTACACACACGTTCAGTTTGCGGCTAATCATTGCTTGGAATTGAGAGTTATTGGAGAGCGGTCGACCCTGTTATCCTGTCTTTGTTGTTGTTGTTTTTTTTTTCCCAAGCCAAAGCGTTTATTAAAACATACAAATATACAAAAGTGAATATTTACATGTCTCATACATTAGTAATTGCGAAAAATATTACAAATACACATCCCTTTTAAAGTCTACGTAACACGCATAGCTTGGTTTACAATGTTCTGTTTATACTATATATCTTAGATATATGGATATTTAGCAGTCACAAGAATGTGTAGTTACACCCTGTATCAACTTGGACCAAATTTTATTGTTCAAAACACATATTACATACACATTACACACACCCGGACATATAAATACATACATACCCACACACATACCTACACACACGGACCATTATATACACACATTACATGCCGTGTGGAGAGAGGACGAGAGAGATATGAACATACATCATTGTGTTTCTGGGTCTCAACATGTAACAAATACGATTTTGTCTCACTTGTGAGACAGACTAAGCAAGGTTTTCTGAAATATTTAGGTGTACAGATGTTGACTCTAAACACATCTCCATAACATGATGATTTTGGTTTTTTTTAGTTTTCAAAAACACATTGCCAAACGCATTTGCGTATTCATGTGTTTAGAAACAATAAACACTGTAGTGTTAAGCTACTAGATGCTATTGTGCGCCCAATAAACTGTATTTTAAACGCGTTCAGGCGTAACCCCTTTTTTCACATTATGCTGCAGTCGCATGCACTGATTAGAAAGGTGGGG
This sequence comes from Ophioderma brevispina, assembly GCA_023653785.1. NCBI lineage: Eukaryota > Metazoa > Echinodermata > Ophiuroidea > Amphilepidida > Ophiodermatidae > Ophioderma > Ophioderma brevispina. Next base: position 17,516 of record JAMKCH010084749.1, read on the forward strand.
AAAACTATGCAGAAATCCAAATGTTTAATGATTTATAGTCGGTTTAAGTAGTAACCTAGACCTACTACACTTTGGCTCGACCACAAAAAGCGTTGTAGTTGTTGTATTTTGTCTGTTTTGTTGAAAACACCGTCTAGGCGCTTGTTAACAAACGGCTTATCGACCTAACCACTTAAGTTTTTACAGTGTACACCTACATACACACATCCACACAACATAACACTCACATACACATAGAAACATGGCCACAAAAAGAATCTCGGGCATTGCATTTTCGATCCGGTATTGTGCCAAAGGTCAGACACCCTTTTGAAAGTTTTCGCGCGGGCTGCTGTGACGCTCTCATATACATTTTGTGCTAGGTCTTGCTCTTTCATGTTAACTCATCGCCTGTAAAAAGCGGTGCAAAAATGACGCGATTTTAGAGCAGCCTGCCGAATAGATCCGGCAAACCCACCAAACCATAATAACGTTGATTTTTTTTTTATTTTTCATGGTTCACTGTGTGGTACAACGCCAATAATACGTATGTAATTGATTTTACACAAAGATTTTCCGACTGAATGAGCGAGAAAAAGAGAGGAGGAAAGTCTACTTGCCAATATTGATTATGGTACACGTGTTCGTGCAAAAGAGGTTCTATATAGATAGAGAGAGCGGCAAAAAGCTTTACGTCATCTTTAGAAAGTCATCGTCTCGCAACTGGTCATGTTTGCCGAGCACCAAAGAAAACTAGAGTACCAACAATAGAAAGCAATGGCCTGCCTCCGCCTTCTTCCCATAACTTGGGTGCTGTTTGCCATATAACTAATTCGGTTGTGTAGTGATACAAATGTATGTATGTGTTAGAGGTGGCCAGGTGTTGTAATAATAGTGCACCGGATCATTGTGCTCAGATTACTCTTTTTTCTCATAATGCAATGCGCGCTTAGGTGATATGATGTATTCATTGAGGTGTTTATTTAACAATAACGAATTATGAACGTTTCATTTCATCGTTTGTTGGCAATGGGGTTGGATAAAATTTAACCACCAATAGCACCCAACATCCAAGAAATGATATTGGCCGGATTGTTGTATCGACGTGACATATGTGTGTATACAAGCACCCAAACTAATAATTTTCAGTGCAATATTCAAAATGTCAGCAGCGCCAACGCGGACGACATGGTTTGAATGGCAACACCCCTTGTGTTCGTGTCCCAGTACACTGCAATGTCCATTGAAAAATCCAAAAACTGCCAACTTTTGGTTTTGGGGGTTTTGCGTCTTATGGACGTTCTATCTCAGCCATTACTGCACGCTTTTTTAAAAGCGAGGTGTTCAATGAAAAGAGCCATAAGACCATGCAACAAAATTGATTTTCGAAAACTCTCAAAATTGTCGCTTTGGAACAATGCTGATTGAAAAACATGCCAAGTTTTTTTTTTTTTTAATTATTAAATAAAGACAGAAAGAAATACAAATATAATGCGAGTCACAGGTGATTAACTTATCGTTTCTACGTTTCAGAATAACGTTACTCCCATTTTTTGACAAAAACCGTCTCCATAATTTTTCATGCTAGATTTATTAATGTTGTTTGATACTGTTTAAATTCTACATAAAACTTGTGTTTTTATAGTGTGGTTTACAATTTTGTACTCTAGATCTATATATGTGGAATTCTGCGAGTAAAATAATTAAATTCACTACATCGCCACCTTCTGAACCAAAAAGTATCATATAATCAGATAAAACTCTGTTACCATATGATACCATATTATTGTTGTTGAACAAAGTCTCAATTCTTTTCCAAAAAGATTTTACATGTTTACAGTGGCAAAAAAGATGACTAATAGTTTCAATTTGTTTGCTCGTTTCCACAAGTCATTGGTAATGGCTTTGTGGTGGTGTCAGGATTTATGCAGCTAGTGTGCTGATCCGGGGCCGCGTGTATCCATGATACGGACGCTCCTAACATAGCCCGCTATTTGAGGCTGGGGCGGATTGGGAACAGTCAGGGGTTTACACCCTACTCTTATTCGACACTGACTGCGATGTACATCAATATTATCCTGACAGAACATACATTGTCAAGTCTAATATTTATTTTGTACAAAAAATTATTAGTTGCAATAATATTGTTTATGATTCTATATTGAAACCATTGTATCTTAGTGTCGTTTGTAATTTTGAAAGGTCTTTGTCAAATTTTCCGCCAATCCTTGGAACAAAATTGTGTTTCTAATTCTCTTCCCATTTAATACTATTTGAAACTGATTGTTTTACGTTTCTTAGTAATAAACGATAAAATTCTTTAAAAAACCTTTTTGAAACCTGTATAAAAATATCACGGTAGCTGGTTGAAAAGGCGTGTCCAATCGTTTATGCCGATCAAAGCCCTTCCAAGTTTCTTTTAAACAAGTGATAATGCCATGATATTCAACAAAATTTGTCTTCAAACCATAAATAGTGTGCAGTTCATGCATACTATAAAGTTTACCTGATTTACTTATTTAGATCATTGATGAATATAATGCCTTTGTCTCGCCAATGTTTGTAGTTGATTGATTTCTTTCCAATAATAATTTTATCATCCCACCACAAATAATTTCTCGCAATAGTATTAAGATCAATATTTGTGTCACGGATATTTATGTTAATTACCAATGACCAAGCGTGTAATACATCACACCTGTCTTTGTTTTTCCCTTGATTTCCCATCATCCGCTTCTCCAATCTCTTCAACATTCTGTATACATTTACAAGTCCACGAGAGCAAATGTAATGATAAAAGAGACTTTTGGACATAGAGATCCCAATTTTTTTCGAACCCTATTTGTTTTCATATTTTGAAAAATGACCAAGGATTTTTATTCACTCCCGTTTGTCAATAACTCGGGGAAATGTGTGTATGCACATATATTAGCAAAACATGCTGCAGAGATTTTTAAAAATATTTTAAACCAACCTCCCTTAATACTCAAGGGAGTTCCTTGAAACCCTAAATAATTAACACATTTACGGTAAAGCGATGGAAAAAAAAACGTGTTTTACGGGCCTGAACGACCCAGATTTTGCGTTTTAGTTTTACCAAAAGCTTGTAAAATCATTCGTTTTGGGGCGGAAATTTATAAACTTTGGCTATTTTTTTTTTTAAACATGTTTGTAAAAAAATTCACTTTTCTCAAGATTTTTTTTTCAGATTTTGGGCTATTTTAGGCCAATTTTAACCTCCAGGGGGTAAAAATCTCCCAACCTACAGACCATACTGGAAAGGTCCGCTCGCCCGTAAAATAGGTGTGTGTTTGTCGTCGCCTGAGGCCGATTTTATTTTGGGGGTATGAAAAGAAGCGCATTTAAAACTACAATAAATAAATTCAACGAAAAAATGTCATCCTTAAATCGGCTACCGTGTAAGGGGTCCATATGTTCCCGTGACTTAAAGCCACTATCAGTCATTTTTTCCAAATTTAAAATGTCGATTTTGTCTCTAAGTTGCTAGTGCTAGGTCATATCAACATCTCGGTCGTGTCAGTATCAACACCTTGTATTACTGTTCTTTGTGAAAAACAGACACCTAAGCATTTAAAGCGGTCTAGAAGATGTCATTTACGACTGTTTCTAGACCTTTAAAAAGTTGGATCCCGACTTTTATTAGTAAACAAAGCATAAAATCATAATATCTTGACAAATAGCCATTAGCCACTTACAGGGGTCTTTACTACAACAATTTCCATTACAACAATGCAAAAACATCGACTTCGATGAAAAATAGGAGGCGCGATTTGTTTACATCGTGAAAAAATCGCATAGTGGCTTTAAGTGTTATCTATATCATTACAATGTTAGTGCAAATGGGGAAATACTTCTAGATTACTGCAATTAACAACGCCTATTATTTTCTAGGTTTGCAGAGCCAGATTCAAAGTCTGATTGGAGTGATCTTAATATACAGCAGCCACGAAACCACACTGATTTCCAATTAAGGGCGCTTGCTCCTAAACCAACGCCATCCAATAGTTCATGTGTTCCGAGACAGAACATCATGTTTTTGAAAATGCACAAGTGTGCCAGCAGCACTGTGCAGAATATTCTATTCCGATATGGAGAGAAACATGACCTGAACTTTGTCATCCCGCAAAATGGCTGGCATATTCATGGTCCTCCGTTCACCAATTATATCCACATACCATCTGGAGAGTATAATATATGGTGCCAGCATACCAAGTTCTTCCAAAAGAAGGTAAAAACGAATTACAGGACATCTTTACAACTTTCTAAAAAACCTGAGTGATTTCTTGTGAGATAGGACAAAACATTATTTCCTCTATTTTATAATTTTCTATCAATTTGCATTTGAATAGTTGTAAGTTTCGTTGGACAAACTGGAGTCCTGCTCTCCTAACCAAAAAAATTACAACTTTTGAGTGAACAAGAGATGAATGTTTTGTGTTTTGGTGGCCATTTTGAGTTTTTGCGTTTCTAAAAAAATGCTCAAGATTGCTCGTCTGGCATCCATCGGATTCAAATCAGCATAAAAATGGTCTAGAAACCCTTGAAAAACATTATATAATAAAACAAGGTTGATATTAGTACTCAATGAATCTGTAGCCTGGACTATTATAGTTTGCATCAACTCTTGCCATCATAGGTTAATCACGTCCTGTCTCTTCCCAGAGGGTGTAATGAGTCAATCCCACAATACACCAGTTTTGGGAAATTTCACCTCAATAGGTCATGTGATCCCACAAAAATCCTATTCTTAACACATAAAAACCCGGACTTTTACGCCCATTTTAGCTTACAAAGGGAATTTACTTAGGGAATTTTTTGCATGATCATGAAATATCTTGTTGTTCTTGAACTTTTGGAACACTTTTTATCCTAAGTACTGACATGTGTCTAGTACAGTACAGTATAGGCACATTGCAATGCATCATGGGATTGATTCAAACCACCCTCTGGTCTCTTCCCATCTTTTCGCCTACCCGTATTTGTAATATGACGGTGCGTTTGTGTGCATAAGTGTCTTACTATATGTACCTTCTTATTAACAGAGGTTTCATATATAAAATATATTCCTCGTAAGTTCTGCCGTTGGCTCATCAATTTCTACTGGTGGTCATAGCACATTAATTCTTATACTATGCGTGTTATTTTCACTTTATTATTCTACAGGGTGAGTAAAAAAAAATTGACCCTGATTGTGTCCGCCATTTTGAATTTTTAAATAATATATATCTAACATATGTGATATCTGCGGAAAGCTTATTTCATTATCTTGAATTTGCTGCAAAGATCATTCCAATCGGTTAAGTATAGGCCGAGCTACAGTCTTTCGAATCAAGAATCTGCAGTGAATAAATAGCCTGATTTTCTTCTGGACACTGATTTCCTTCGCTGAACGCCGTTCATTCCAATGTGAATCCGTGGACAGAGCAGAAAACCGACTACTTGATTCAAACGACTGTAGCTCGGTCTATACCTAACCGATGTGAATGATCTTTGCAGTAATTAAAGATAATTAACCCAGCTTTCAGATGATACCATTATGTTTGATATATGTTACTTAAAAATTCAAAATGGCGGACACAATCAGGGTCAAGTTTTTTTTGACTCACCCTGTATATGTATTAAAGGGCCCGATTTTAGTCTGTAATTTTTTCATCTTGATTGCCTTTTCACCCCAAAAACACCAGCGCTAAAGTTTCGCGCCGATATTTAACCCCTTTCGAAGTGAGAGCTGAAAACGTGATTTTGTAATCCCCATAGTATTGTTTAAAATTAATATTGGTCGACCAAAATGGACCATATTTTTGCTCATAACATCCAAACCAAACATCCTCTAGCCCCAAGATTTCAAAGCGTAAATGAGAAAAATAGTAGTTTTTTGTTGATACCATAAATTTTACTACTTCTGGTAAAATATGAGGTCCCTGGAGACGAGGCTATTAGCGATCGGACCACGGACCTTTAAATTTATGTGCTAGAACCGCAATAGACAACACTGGAAGGCTTATGGGTATTGGTAGCCCTGGTTAGGTGCGTTATAAATAACATGAATTATACAACAAGAAAGATTGATCGATCATGTAAAATAAGTTATATATGCATTATTAAGCAGGGGCACACTTGCACTTGCACCCCCCGGCACTCGTCATACATCACGCGCTATTTTCCGTCAATAGAAATGTGCACACGATACGGGGCAGGAGCGAAGGGGGAGATTGCAACCATGCCCGAACAAAAGAAATGGTGCAAGAAATGGCATGTGGTGGCTTAACCAGTGGGTGGTAATCCATCTAGAAGGACCCTCGTTCCTCCCTGTGTCCACCCCCCCCCCCCCCCCGCGCTCGGTGGCTAGGTCAGTGGGAAAACAAGAGTCCTTCTAGATAGACTAGTGGGTGGGAGCTCCACCCGGACACCTAAAAATCGGGAAGGTGACCAATAAATGTGAAGTGGAAGAAGGAAAAGGGGTGTATCCTTGGTGTAAGATATTCATGAGTTAGACTAGAGTAAAGACTCTTTTTACGGAATAAAGCTGTACAATCCTTGTAATCTTTTGATCCTTTTATAGAAGATTTCATGCTAGGCTAATTTCATGATGTCTTACATGAAGAATGAACCGGGAAAGTGGGAAGAAGAGAAATGGGAAAGAATGGAGAAAACGGAAAGAGGGAAGAGAAAGGGTAGAGAAGGGAGAAAAGATGGAAAAGGGAAGAACAGAAAGATTAAAGAAAACCCATATTTTTTCATATACGGCGCGAACTACCCCCCCCCCCGCATCCATAGCATGAGAAGCCTTGCTGGTTCCACGTTAGTTCATAATCATTGATAGCACCAAGGAATGAACTTCTGATGGTAACTCTTTTTTTGTTGGCTAATGTTGTGAGTTGAAAGTAGCATGAACTTTATTTATGAATTGAGTTTATTTACACGGAACCAATCAGTACTTCAGTGAGCTTGTCATTTGTTTCTAAGTTGAGTCGAAGTAGGGACTTCAGTCTATGTTGTGATTTGAGAGAAAAAAAATATTTGTGTCGTCGAAAAAAGAATACGTTTGGGTTAAAAACAATAGTAATGTCATTCATATAAATGATGAAAAGCAACTGGCCCAACATTGAGCCCTGTGGAACTCCGAATGTAATTTCGACCTTAGGCGAGTTTATAGAGTGGGCGTACATAGATTGTATAGGATTTGGGAGGTAATTTCTGAAGCAATCCAACTCTATACCATGGACACCGTAGTGATGAAGCTGTAGATTATCATTTCATGGTCTGTTGTCGAACTTCTTGGAGAGGTCCAGAAAAAGTCACATGGTATGTTTCTTGGTTATAGTGCTTGGGTGAGATTTGTTGTCAATTAAAGAAGAGAAAATATAACGTTAGGCCGAAGCCCATTCTGTGCATCTGCAAAGGATGTTTTGTTGATTTAGAAAAATAAGTGGTTGTGCATGATTTTTCAAGCATCTTTCAGAAGCACGGGAGGACGGAGATAGGCCTATAGTTTGTGATGTCATGAGGATCTTTACTTGTATATTCCTAACATTCCTTAGTCGCTTCAAAACCCACGGAGCAGACCCATGCCTTGGAGTTATTGAGCTATTGCTCATAGATCATGTTCATTGGCTGCGAGTCATGGCTCTACGATGGTATCTGTTCTGCTGAAATTTTCCCAGGTCACTTTCAGTGACTAGAAAGGGCAGGAATTCTCATGGAGGGGGAGTTTTTATTGCAATTCGCAACGTCATTCCTCGTATTGAAAGACCCGACTTGTCTCCTGATACTGCAGAACTAGTTTGGTGTCAGCTTGTTCTTGGAAGTGAAAATATTTATATCGGTTCTTACTACAGACCGCAAACTGCCAAACATGATTTCAATAACATTATTACAAGTCTTCAACAAATCTATGATGAGTCAAGAACGCCATATATAATACTAGGTGGGGATTTCAACATTCCAAACATGTACTGGAAGCAAGGCCAAGTTCCACAAGGTGAGCTTCAGGAATCCATCTTAAAGATTGCTGCTGACTACAGTTTGGAACAGATGGTGACTTTTCCTACCGGGCGTAGCCAGACCGGCACAGAGAACATCTTGGACCTGTGCTTCACAACTAGGCCATCATTAATCACCTCAATTTCTCCACATTCAGGGGTGGCAGACCACTCAATTGTTATTGCAGATTTCTCACTGAGAGCCCCACTACCAAGAAAACCAACAAGAAAAATCTTCCGTTGGGGTAAAGTTGACGAAAATGTCTTCAAAGCAGATATTAGGAAGCTGGCCTCAGATTTCTTGGACAGTAAACCCGACTCAAGAACAACAGAGGAAAACTGGTACAAGTTCAAGGAGGGCATCCTGAATCTGACTGAGAAGCATGTTTCCATCTCGACAAGGCCATAAGAGACCAATGCACCTTGCCTGGTTCACCCTTTTACACAAAACAACTCTTCCGTAAAAAGAGAGGTATTACATCAGAGCAAAGCAAAGGAGGGTATCAGTGGATCACCTTGCCGAAGTCAAAAGGGATTTGAGAGGAAGCTTGGAAGGCCGGCTGGACTACATCGCCAACATAGCCTCCTCTGAGAACCAAGTGCCTTTGGAAGTTAATCAAATCTAAGAGAAAGGAAAATATCGGCTACGACTTTGGAAGTAAACAACTAGACCATTATTGACGACTTATCTAAAGCCAACGCACTGGCCTGCTCAATTCAGATGGTGTTTACCACTGAGAGGGGATCTTCAGCAATTCTCCAAGCCCCTTTCGCAGATATGACGAGGTTTTATTGTCGTCCTAAGGGGTGTTCGCCTCTTAAAGTTCCAATAAGACCGATAAAGCTGGTGGGCCCATACACCATTCTTTTAGCTGTCACCTTGACCAAGGCCAAAACCACCTCAAAACTACGGATTCAACTCCTGAATAACTAGACATAAAGCCGAACATTACAAACCAATGTTTATAAGAAGGGATCGAAGGCCGAGCCAGCAAACTACAGACCAGTGTCTTTGACTTCTATCTCCGTAAACTCCTTGAGCATATCCTTGACACCCAAATTATGTCTCACTTTTACGTCTCCTCAATCTTAGTCCGATTAGTCAACATGCCTTTAGGAAAATGCGTTCTTGTGAAACCCAGGTATACAACTCTACATGATTCTGGCTCAAACCTAACCCATCCCAGAACCCCCGATATTTCTGTTTTTGGACTTCAGCAAGAAAGCTTTTGATGTTGACCACACCAGCGGTTTTGCTGAAGCTCACTCTACGGCATGTGCGGAAAAACACTGCTCTGGATGAAGTGTTCCCTAACCCAGCGTCATCTGAGGGTTTTAGTAAATGGCCAGCAGTCTGATTGGGATGCGGTCTTTGGGATTCCCACACGGTTCTGTGTTCTGGACCACACGACTTATCTCTTTTTATTACCTCATCTCTAAAAGTCACAATTCAACTGTTAGGTTATTTGCGATGGCTGCTTCATCTATAGAACCATCAACGTCCCAGGCAAATGAAGCTTGATTCCATTCATACCTTGCCAAACTCGTTTCCTGGTCTAAACCTTGGTGAATGAGTTTAATGCCACCAAATGTCAGTGATTGGGATCTGTCGCAAAAGGGTTCACGGGGCACCCGGTCTATACCATGCTAGGGGAGACCCTCGAGAAGGGACTACAAACACAGTAATCTCGGGTATTCCATATCAAAAACAACCTTCAAGGATACTGCGCAGACAGCAATATGGCGTTGGAAAAGCTACCAGGGTCCTTAAACTGCTTGATGAGAAACTTCACAATACTCCCGACCAAGGAAACAGTGAAGGAACAGCCTTAATAACACCTTAGCCTAGCCCCCCTCGTCAATATGCATCTGCTCTTCTTGGCATCCAAGCACTAAAAAGAACAAGAGGTAGCTAGAAAATGTTCACAGGCTTGCAACAAATTTGGTCAAAGGGGATTATTGGCAAACATCCAGTGGCTCACTGCTATTTGGAGGATCTCACTGAGACTCTGTCGACAGATGAGATTAAACCCTGCAATAAATTATGACCGCCCAACTTGATATTGATTTGGACAAGTTCATTAAACCAAAACCACCCAGGGCGAGGAGAACACACAACAGGCAACTGTTGCTCCATGAAGTTCCAAGCACCACCATTATGAAGCAGTCCTTCTTCGCTGAGGCAGTAGATCTATGGAATGCACTGCCCCAAAATATGACAACTTTTGACAAGACAAATGATTTCAAATCGTGGCTTAATAATATTTAGACTGGTTCCACTCTCATCAATCCTCTAGTTATACTCCCTGGTGGACGTACTTTAGAGGAAGTTTCAACGAGGCCAGATCTGACAACAAAAATACCGCTCCCTCTCTTTTTGCGGTGATTGTCAGATTTTCTTCTATGGACGTTAGTGATATATTGAAATAACTTTAGCTGATTTCAGATGATTGGTAACGACGCCTGTGCTAAGTGATTAATTCTATACAGAAGTGGAATTACAATAATTGTCACTTGTCGAACGTTTTATTAGCAATACCAGGGTGAATGCTATTAGTCCCTGTGCATTTGCCGGATTTCAATAAGTTACGGAGTATGTATATATATAATCAACAGAAATTGGATGGATAAAATTGAGTTTGGTGTGTTATTATTGAGATGGTGATGCAAAATTATGGCTTTTTAGGAGGAGGGATTTTCTAGCCAGATTTTTACCAAGATTAGTGAAGTAGTCATTGAAACTGCTGGCGATGTCAAAGGGTCAGTAATCTTGTTGATTTCAATTGCAATTCAAGTCTTTATTTGAATATCAGAAACAACCTCCATGATGCTTTGGAACAAAGTATAGTTATTAAATATAACTGATGCTTAACATCAGTTGAATTTTTGTTCTGATTTAATAGTAATTGTCTCCAATGCATATCTACGTTGTACATAACTGGTCGTTGTGTTAAGATCATTGAATCGGGCCACCCTGATTCGGAAGAACTTCGGAAAATTTGTAATAACTTTTGAACCAAAAATCCAAATTACAACAAACAAAATCCTTGTCAAGTACTGCTGTAGCACAATCGGTGCGTAATTCTCTCAGAAAAAATCGCTAGAAAAAATCGCTAGAAATCGCGCGTTTTACGGACACACGCTGTATACGAAGCCTTTCGTAAATTATTTTGTACGGAATTCATTGAAATTGATTCTTTAAACTGCAATTAAATGGAGTTGAATACTAAACGAAATTGAATACAACTAATTTTCTCTTTTACCCTTCCTTTATAGGAATTGCCAAGATAATGCCTAACGACACTGTCTACGTCACTGTACTACGCGAGCCAGTAGCTATGTTTGAATCCGTATTCACTTACTTGCGATTCGACCAACTATTCCACATATCTGGTCAAAATCCTCTCGGTAAATTCTTGGAGAATCCCTACAAGTATTATAACAAGACAAAACTTGAATGGGTTAAAAACCCCATGCTGGCAGACCTAGGATTTACAAAGAAAAGATACTGCACCAGGAACGCATCGATGCCTACATTGATTGGATAGCGGGAAGGATATGACTTTAGTGGATGTTGACAGAACTTCCACGAAAGTCTCATTCTTACTTAAAAGAGCTCATGTTTGGTCTTGAAGATGTTGTGTATTTTGCACGCTAAACACCCCGTAGCAATCTTCAGTTTTTTAAATGCTTTACACCTGAAATGAGGACGAACATTGAGCATGGCATGTGGGAGACGTTTAGCTAATCAACTATTTTAATAGAATATTCTGGGAAAAGGTTGCTGACTTTGTGAGGAGTCAATGCAAACGGAAGTCCAGAAATTGGTCACCATGATTGAGTCTTTCAAAGACAGATTTGTGAGTAAGATATGGAGAATAAGAAAGGCGTTTTTGGGCGTCCAGGAGGTAATCACGTAGAGTCCTCGCAGTTGAAACCTGAAGCAAAAAATGATCCCGAGTGCGTGGCAAAACGATCTTCTGACCTGAATATACTGAAAGAATTCCGCAAAAAATCAGAAGAGTTTTCATCGTAAAAAGTCCGCCCATATATAATATATTATATATATTCTCTCATATATATAATATATCTCTATATCTATCTATATTCTATATATATAAAATATATTAGTATTTTGGTTACAACAGGAAATCAGTTTGTACAACAAAATGTTTCACACGCAACGTCTTAACAGACGGCGATCATCAAGGTCCTGTGATACTTAACACCACGGGATCACATAGGACCTAACTACCCCCACCCTCTTTTCGTTTTACCGATGTTGTTTACTTTTACCATGGCGACACATCGATATGAGTTCGGTGCGCTTGTTAAGAATATCGCCACTTGACATGAGGTCCTCGAGCTTTTGACGTCCATGCATACGGTCATACACTCAACTGTTTCGTCTGTTATGTGTTTAGATGGCCCTCGGATTTGCCAGTGAATTTAAAAATTTTCATTCTTTTTTTCTTTTTCTGCTCCATATGTATTTGATAAGACTGTTTCCTTTTTCGTACCTTTGGGGCTTAAAAGATTTGTTGTGATTATTGAATCTGGACTTGAAATCCCCCCCGTAGCCCTATATAGGACTTTTTTGGACGTATCCTTGTAAGATGTAACTGTCCGCCCCCTTGTAGACGACATCATTGACAGGCATCCTCTCCCGCGGAGAGGGCAGGAGTTTTTAGACCTGCAGTTACATGATTTTCCAGAGACCTTGCTTGAATCTCTTAAGAATAGGCGGAGTCATGATTTCATAATTGATTATCATGTTTTTCATGCGTAGTATCCTGACTTTACTGAATTCCTATTGGAAAATTTTGTTAAGTTTGGATCCCCGCTGAAAATGCCTGTCAATGAAAGGCTGATAATTTCCTTTCCCGACTTGTGTTTAAACAGACTTGCTGTATGGGGGGTTGAACCAGTTGGTTCCTGTTAACGAACTCTTTTTGGTTTTTGGCTTGCTGGTTAGTGTGGGTTTGTTTGTTGGTTTGTATTCAATATGTTCCTTGAAACCCCTGTTTTGAGCGCACTGTTGTATAGTATGCGCTGCTCCCCTATTGAATAGTTTTCGCTATCAGCGGAAGTGATAAATACGCTCTCCCACAGATGTATGTTAATTGGGGTTGATGATTGAGGGCGGATGGTTGGAATGTGCGTGTATGTATAAGTATTGGTCATTGGGCTTTCTGTATGGTGATATCTACCGGTTCGAGGTTAAGTTGACGGTCAAGTAAGTTTGCTGACTTTCAAATTGGTCTGACGGTTGATCCTCAGCGTGGAAAACAAGAGGCCGAATGATTGAAAATCCTTGATGTAGATTTTTCTGACGCGGTCACCATCACTTCCTGAGTGGCTTTTTACGACAGCGAGCCCGTCATCTCTGTAAAGCCCGAGATTGCATTCAAGGAGGCCATTGAGCCAATGGCTAAGAATGAAAGGCCTACAATCTCACATATTTCGCTCCGATCCAGAGCACCCAATTGACCACAATCAACTCTTGAGGGTTTCTCCCTTTTGACCCCTTGCCTTGCGTCATTGTCGAAAAGAAGGGTCTTCTGGCATCGGAATATGAGCATCATAATTCAAAGTCTTTTGATCTCTGTGAACTGGTTTTTGCGCCAAATCAGCTTTTGCTGTATAAGTTCTGCAGAGATAAAGGATAAAACTCCTCTATGTCGAAGATAATGACTTGAGCTTGTGTTTGTCCTGTAAGCTACTAAACCAGTCAATTACTGATTTGGCTCTCCCTGGTTTCAGGGCAGTTTTTAGTTCTTTTGCCTTGTTTATATCCTATCAAGGATTGTTTTGGTTGCTTGGCCTATTTCAGTTCTCGTAGGGTTTATGAGCCGGCGTTTGGTTTTTGAGGAGAAGTTCCTCTTTAGTGGTCTTTAATGTTATGAAGTCGGTATTTTGGGGTGGTGTTGTTATAATCTAATCACTTACGTTTTAAGTTTTCTCCGCCGGTGGCGTGAAACTCAGTGAGCGATGTCTCATGGTTTTCTGATCGACAACCTTGTACTTTCGCGTTATGTCTTCATTCAGGAGCTTGGTGTAGTCAACGGCGTTGATTTTGTAGACATTCCTCGTTTTGGTCTGCTTCAACAAATATCTGATCTGACCTCTGTCTGTTCAGTACAAAGTCGACTTTAGTTTTGGATTGGAACCCATCGTGACGTTTCGTTCGAATTCAATGTTGTTGAACTAGGGAGAGCATGTCATTTTCGAAGTTGACCATTTCATCAATTTGAGGGGGGTGGCGTTTCGATTTGAAGCCATACCTTTCTTTGCTCGGAGATTCACTTCACTGGAACTGCTGTCGGAGATGGGAAGGGGGGGGGGTTTTCAATCCCGATTCAATAAACACAACAAATCTTTTAAGCACCAAAGGTACGAAAAAGAACAGTCTTAATCAAAATCATATGGGAGCAGAAAAAACAGAATGCAAGTCAATTCACTGGAAAAGCAATCCTGAGGCACTCTAACAAACACATACAGGGCGCAACTCCTGTCAGTGTAGCCTTGTGCATGGACGAAAAGCTCGGATCCTCATGTCAAGTGGCGATATCCTTAACAAGCGCGCACTGAGCTCACACATCGATGTGTCGCCATGGTAAACTTAAACAAACCATTTGTAAAACGAAAAATAGGTAGTTAGTCCTAGGTGATCCGTGGTGTATAGGATCACAGTACGATTGATCGCCGTCTGTATCACAGACGTGCGTGAAACATTTTGTTGTACAACACTGATCATGTTGTACCCAAATACCTAAATATTTATGTTCTACTTTCCTAACTACTAACTAAAGGTTTCTAATACCTCTACACAGAGATATTGGAGCACTCTTTTGACGTGTTGTCACCTTCATATTAGTATATATATATATATATATATATAATAATATATATCCTCTTTATATATATATATAATATATCTATATTGTGGGACTCTTGGTGTAGATGGTTATCACATCTTCCATGTACTGAGTGTTGACCCGGGTGCGATTCCCGGCGAGTGCTCATTTGAGGCTTTCTTCTACTCTGATCTTTCTTTCTTTCCAATTGACTTGTTCTTCTTTATAGGCCTAACGGCCATTTAAAAATACTTCTAATGCGGTATGTGCGTACCCTTTAGCACATATGATTATATATATATATATATATATTATATATATATATATATATATATATATATATATATTATTGAAAATAGTGTTTTCATGTAATTTATTTAAAATCACTTTATTATTGATTAAAAACAACAAAGGAATAAGATATCGAAATAGTTAGTCTAGAATAGTGTCCCAAAAAGCGGCACGCAGGACATAAATTTATATGAAATGGGTACTTAGCACGCAATAAGGACAAATACAGATAAATATTATAAGAAATACAATGAACACATGCAAAACACATATCCATAAAGAAACACCACGCACATATGGACACACACGTACACATACGGACACACACATCCTTACACACACACACACACACACACACATACAGGGCGTGCACAAAAAAATGGTGCACGACAAAATCACCCTCGTTGGAGGTGAAAACAATAGTGACGTGATATTTACATCATGTCATTAATGGAGTCCTGGCTTTTGAGTACCGTTTACAGCATCCGATTTGGTTATTGCAATCCTGAGATATGACAAATATTCCAAGAGAGGGTGAAATACCAATTGTGCCACTTTTCACATAATGGGATAACCTTAACACAGTAGAATCATGCATAGCTAGTATGTGATAAGACACTTTAGTGATTCGAAAGAAGAAATTATCCATCAACACAGTAATAATGATTGATCTTTTTTCTTGTTGCTTCAAAACCAATGTTTCTTTTTCTGTGTAATATTCTAAAAAAGTAACTTCATGGAATAAGTAAAGAACACGAAAATAGAGCACACTCGCTTAACATAAAACATCTCAAATTGACATTGCCTAAATATATACACATTATTAGAGTTCTGGAACTGGACTTCTGGCTTGGAAGTAAATTAACTACAAATAACCATAGTTCTGTAATCAAATTGAAATGCACATGACTATTTAAATACGATTTAAATGAAACTTTCGATGTACATTTGCAGGTTCGATTGTAAATTCCTAAATTCAATAAGCCCTATCACATGATGATCCCATTTTTGTGAAAAAAGTGGCACAATTGGTACCGCAACATCTTCATTGGACTAGTTAGCCATATCTCAAAATGCACGACCCCAAATCGGATGATGTGCCAGGGGTATTTAAAAAGCCAAGATTGGTACAAAATCAAGTGTCTGGTTTATGTTTATGTTGAAAAAATACTGCGTAATCATGCAAGGCAGTTATAACACGCGTCAGTGTGGAACGGAGGGACTATATTTTGAAGTGAGCCTTTTGCACCAGCGCCCGATAATAGAATTGATTGAGTCTCTCTTTGAAAACGGTGATTTTGATGTCGTAAGGCTACGCGGGTCCGGTGGTTAAGAAGGTTCATTTCCCGGGTGGATCTTGGATAATGGAAATAATGGTCAAACACCTTTATGAATGGAGAATTTACAGGGATGAAAGGACCGGGTTTGCTGTCTTGTACAAACTAGTTGGATAGAACGGAACTTTATGTTTGTCGGAGTGATTGTGGACTCTTGATATGGAAATGAGGGCGGAGCTGGTGCGACGATTTTCAAGCAGTTCACTGGAGATTGGCTAGCATGATAGTGGACGCCTTGGATTCTGTTTATAATCCCCAGATACAAACCTGGCAGCACCGCGTTGATTTTTTCACGGATTTTGTTGTTATATGATGGGCGGTCCCAAATGCAGAAACAGTAATTCCAGTTGGGTCTACAACGGTTTTGTACGCGGTTCACGCTGTGGCCTTGACAGAGTTGTACATGAGTGGAGGTTCTTCTCAAATGCCCAAGATTTTTGGTTTAGATGAGATTTTGTTTATGTGACAAGCCCAGCTGAGATATGTTGCTAATCTCACTCAAAGATGTGGATGATGTTGAACAAGTTCCATGGTGACCTTCATGTTGTAATTTGATATATGGTTTGATTTTATGGCTGACATTCATGGCATAACATTTAGTTGAATTAAAAGACATCTGCCATTGGGATTCCCATTTGCAAGAGGACATAATATAATCTTGAACATTTGGGTATCCATGATTACTTTTAATTCCCGGTAGGAGTGGCAGTTAATCTGCAAACAGTTAACTTTGAGTGACTGCTTTGGTAAGTCTTGATGTATAGAAGAAAAGAGCAAAGGCCCCAACACGGTCCACTGGGGCACTCCTGAGATTACTGGAGTTTAGATGACTAAGGGCCCCTCAAGTAGTACTCGCTGGCTTCTTCTGGTTAGAAACATGTCCGCCACACGCTGGAACTGTGTAATACCAACATGCCGTCGAGTTTACGGAGTGCTTGGTAGGGGACCGTGTCGAAGGCCTGACTAAAATCAAGTATAATCAAGTCGGCTTGGCTTCTGTTGTGTCTAAGATTTCCTAAGTGGTCTATCAAAACAAGAAGCTGAGTGTTAACATGATCCTGCCTTTGCGGAACGGAAACCATGTTGCTGATGGTGAGGACATTATATTGTCTAAGTTATCCATGAGTGGGCGATTGAATAATGTGTTCCAAGAATATTACAGGATGGAGGTAAGCGATACTGTCTATAATTAGCTGGATTTGTACGCTCTCCTTTTTTATAAATTGGCGAAACAGTTCTTTTAAGTCCACCCTCCGGTAATGATACTGTTCAACATGAATTTGGAAAATCTTGCCAAATGGTGCTTGCTATGCTTGTGGCACAACTCTTCAGAATTTTTGAGAATTCCTCTGGTCAGATGCTTTCTTGGGCTGCAATTCCTCTAGAAGCTTCATGACACCAGATGTGCTGTGTGATATAAGGGCAATCGGGAATGTGCTTGTTCAAGTTGGAAACTCATTCAAGTTTTCATTGGTGAAAACCGAACAAAAATGGCGATTCAGAGCTTTGGCTTATCTGCGAGCAGCTGAATTGAAACAATGCATCCATGGGTTTAAGAGAAGCAATGCCAAAGACCTCCTGTTTTGTGGTTTTTATGAAGTTCCAGAATTGCTTTGTGTTATCAGTCTTTAAGCTCTCTCCTATGATTCATTAACATACTGGTGGTGGGCTTTTGTAATGTTCTATACAATGGAGCGGCGTACGATTTAAACTTTTGCCAATCTGCTGAAGAACCAGTTTTCTTTGCTTATATAGGGGGGGGGGGGGGGGAGGGGGGTTTTTTTGTTTCTTACGAGTGGCAAATCTGGGAGAGTGATTTAACCCGGGCAGTTATATCTGACGAGCTCATTTTGTGGGACCATATTTTGCAATGGAGGTGAAGAATTTCTTGAAATTTACTCCAGAGAGTTGTCGATGCTAATTGGATGACAAGTATTCCTCAGATAATGATTATCAAAAACTCCGTCACCAACTATCAATTCACTGCTGAAATCGGCTTTTTATATAGGAAGATTTTTCTTAAAGGGGGTTTGAATGGGTTTTATGGTTGAGGGATTTGCATTGACTATAACAGCCCCAATAATGGTCGCTTATCCCAGCTATGGACTTGGTGGTTACAAACCAGAGATGGATGTGAGACGAGACGAGAAAAAGTCCAGTATATTTCCTCGTGTAGGATATTTAACTATCTGCGTCACATCTAGTTACCCGCGATCCGCGATTATCAAGCATTGAATTTACACTCAGCAATGAGATTACCGCCCTGGGCGAACCTACCATTCTCCCACTCTATATCTGCCAAATTAAAGACACGAGTAAACCAGGACTGTGGCAGATGTGGGCAAATTGGAAGTGATAAGTCAAGTTCTTAAAGATAGTCAACACCAGAGGATGGGGGACGATTTAAAAAGCCCCGAGTAGCTGGTTTTAAACCTTGCTGGTGGCACATGCTACTTATCCAAATCTATTTCACAGTGTACTAGGAGGTTTCCACAGTAGCACTGTAGGTATTCTCCACTGCAATAAATTTACTCCAATGGGAGCTATTCCCAAGGTCCTTTCTATAAACCTGAAAGAATAAAAATTTCCCGCCGTTGCAATGTTTGGATTTAGCCAGGATTCTGTACCGACGTTAGATCAGTTTTTTCCTAATCAATTAGAGCCTGGAAGTTTGCTTTCTTTGCTTTTACGCTCTGGCCAATTCAATTGAGAATCTTCAAAGTTTTATATTTTTGGCGATTGCTCTTTTGTTTGGTATCTTACTAGGGCTCTTAATCGGCCCTTTAGGTTTTGAGTAGGCGTTGAGGCTCTTAAGGGGGATCCAAACAACATGAGAACTCGATTTAACAAACGACTGAATTGTCAGAAGACAGAGACATTAGGAGATCAATAACTAAATTCAAAGTTTCATTGTTTTCTGAGGCAAAAAAGTAGAGTTAGAGTCAAACATGGCGATCCACAGTTTACAGCAGGTCCATGTATACGAGGGATGAAGAACTAAAAACATTTAGATTTGTTCATTCATTTCTATGCATGTACGATGAAACCCATGAATGGCACTCTTCACACTCTCGATTGCCTGTGACCCATACTAGCGCTTATTGCACACAAGCGGGAAATGTCGGATGATATGGTGGTGGGCCTGGGTTTAAGTTGATATCATGGACAAGAATGAGACGAGGAAAAAAAAGCTTTTGGCTGGTTTGAGTTGAACAACACAGTTTCTTCTCATTGGTATGCGAGGTGGTGGTGGTGAAAAATTTATAGCAAAATGGGAACGAACTCACACGATCCTCGGTGATGTTGGAGATAGCTGGTAGTGGTGTTAACCATTGATCACTGAATGGTAGGGGAGGCACTGATGGCAATACGGTTGGGTTGAAGCTTCTATTCAGAAGTAGAAAGTAGCATTCCAATCCCAATAAAAAGAGGATAACAGCAATTCCCTTATGTTTAAAAACCCGAAAAACACTGGTAATCGGAACTAAAGTTACTAAAATATGTGTACATCCAAAATCCTAAAAAAATAGTACGATTGCACTGGAAGAAGGATGAATACTTTCCCACGACGATTGTTTTTTTGCTCGCGATTATGCACACACCAAGAAGGTTTATTAAAATGGCCCGCTACTGGCGCGATGAAAATTATCAGGCAGAGTTTAAAATCTCAAAGTTCCTAATAAATTACAGCTCAAAAATTGTACGATGCTCGAGTTCATATGAAACTAATGATATAAAAAAGACATCTAAAACTGCAGAAATTATATCAAAAATCGCGAAATAATAAGGTTAAAAAACAGGACTAATCTGTTGAATGAAGCGGAGCACTACGGAGGTCACGTCGTCCAACACTGAATGCGTGTGATTGATCTGTGGATGTGTGGCATGTGGTACTTCTCTTCGGAAGGGGGTGGGGGGGTTGCCCCTATCCATGCACATTTGGGATCACCATGTCTTACCTATACCCGGTGGATGTTTGTTTTTGGATGAAAAGTTAGCGGAAACATGTCATTGACATTGCATTAAATAATTTGGAAAAAAAGGGGGGTTTTAGCAAGCCCGGAAAAAAAACCTGAAGGGGGTGGTAACCACCCCCCCCCTCGGTTACTGGAGTTAAATATATATCATATATCTATTGTTGTTCTCATTGTAGGCGTCCTTGTTCAAGCGCTTTGTTTGCACAATATTGAAGACATGATGAGTGCCTCAGTTTCCACAAGCTTTTCATGACAGAAGTGTTTTATCACATTTTTTATGATGGGTTGACATTATTGAGGTCACCAAGTGCATTTGTCCAAATTTCAAAACACCATACGGAAGATAGTACTTTCCAATTGTGAGACTTTGCTTCAGCGCCAAGAAGCTCAAAAGAACACGACCTTGAACAAGGACAGTTTTTTACATGCGAGGTCCACGACTTTTGCTATTGATCACTGTTTTTGAAAGTTTGTGTATCTGTATGCCTCTAAAATATCGTTAAAAACTTATAATCGTCCCATTGCAATACACTATTTAAATTGATTCAAATTTCAACTGGTGTTAATTGTTTTTCCTTTCTAATCCAAGACTTGTCTCTAGAAATCCGGGTGTCCTGGAAATCCGGGTGTCCTGGTCCCTCTTTGACTCTTCAGATTGGGGACAGATAAATGGGCTTCCCTATACAAATCAGAAATTGATTTAATACATAAACTTTTGGCATTTGAATGAACAACCATTGTGGGATGGGGGAATGCAGATGTTTTTAAACATCTATCAGCTTAGGCATCGAGCTTTTCCAAGGTGGGAAAAATACATAGAGGGGGGACTGTAGTGAAAGAGTGCGCGCTTCCCCGATTATAAAATTGTGAATTTGCACACAAGTACCTTAGCCATTGATAATCCATTTAAAATTGTTGATGGAAGCACTTGCAACCCCATTACTGGGACCCCCCCCAAAAAAAAGCTTGGGTTTTAAGGTTATACAGGGATCAAAATTGGGTAAAGTTCCAAAATGTGTGAAAAGCACACCATGTTTGTCGAGTTACAAGGATTCCAAAAAAGGGTTAGGTTACACTATCCTAGGGATTATAGTTCGGGACGTAGGGGTAAAAATGTAAAAAATAGTAAATTTGGTGTGGACCTAGGTCATAAGTTATAAAGGTGCTAAGTTAGGCAAATTGTTTCACTAGCTTAATATGAAATAGGGAATAGTTTGCATTATATGTTATGCTTGTTTTCACGTTTTCCACCAAAATAGGTCACAGGTCAATATAATCCAATTGGCAATAAGCTGTTTTGACCTTTTTTTTTAATTTTTGTTCGCATTTTGGTTAATAATAAAAATTTAAGATAGTTCAAAAACTATCCTATATATATAATTTTATGAGTTGAACCAAACAACTTGAACCACGTTTTTTTACAAAATATTTGGAGAGCAACTTTAATTTTTGACCCACTGTACAAAAGCCAAAATGACCTTTTTACATTTGTACAGTTTTTACCCAATAATTCAAAACTATAAAGCAATAGGTAGTATAACTATACTTTTGAGCATCCGTGTAACCAGAAAAACGCATGGTGTGTTTCAAACAAATCGTACATAAAGAGAAATTGCAAAAAAATTTCTATGTTTAGATTTATGAAGTTTCCCTAGGCCTTTGTTATACCTGGGTTCTATTTTAATTAATTTTACTTTATGAATTCTTACAATTATTCTTTTAAGAATATTTGTAAGAATTCATAAAGTAAAATTTAAATACAAATAATTAAAAGAAGCAGAAGACTTGGAAGAATAACTCTTCTTAAATCTACTTACGATATCTTACTGTTATGAAAGAGCGCACAAGGTCTTGATAGAAACCTGCCACCGATACTGGTGGTAACGATTTAATTTATGTAGTTTGTTATTTCCCCGTACTTGCGAAATGAATCTTTGTGATGATGCTTGAGAAAAGCCCTACATATGCACCTGCGTACCCCGAAGTGTAGGGCACTGACCTCTACACCTGATAGTCGGGCTGCCGGCCAGTTAATGAGTCGCCGATTGCAACAACAGGAAGTTGATTTCTACCTTGGTAATATGCTGGTGCTTATATTCCACACAGATGTTCTATTGCTTATACGAATTTAACTGACAAGGTGTTTGCATAGTTTCCCGCCATATTACCAGGTTAAAAAAGCACTTCCTGTTTGACACTCGGCGACTCAACCCTTTAACATGTATAGAGGTCAGATTAGGGCAGACGCAAAACCGTAGCTCTTACGGTTCAAGAACATTCTTCTCATTTAATCCATTGCTTTCCCTCTATCTCAGTAATTCCATGCAACTTTTTGGATATAACACTGAAACACTAAACTTGTACGCCACATTGGTATAAATAGTAACATAAAATGAACAATAGAGGCCAAATCAATATCTACAAATTAAAGGAATAACTTCAAATATTTTCCTTACTGCTATAGTTCGTTCCCCTTTCGAAATATTTGGGAAATTAATTAACCCATTAGCTAGGCATTCCCCTCGCACGACCACAATCCTTTGAAGACCGAACTAATTAATCGCATTGAAAATTCCATTCATAAATATTTCATTAAGTCCCCACTCATATTGACAGTTCCTGTTCATCTTACCGCTGGTCATGGCATGTCCTAATGTAACTACAAAGGGGTGGGCAACAGCAAGGGAGCTGTATTACGTTCACAATGACAAACTCGCGCTAGCTGCATGTCCATTAAAACGGGGGAGATTCATGGGTTGGCCTTTTTTTATACTTTGAGATAAGATATTCCTTCGTTGTTTCCTATTTCTGTTTAGTTTTTTTTTCTGTTATTGAAACTATACAGTCAAAATTACTAAGTCCCCCTGACAAAGGTACATTTTTCTGGAAAAGTTAGGCCTTTTAACCTGTTACAAAAATGTAAAATTTAACACTGTAATGTTGCACTTTAATGTGGGCAAAAAAATCACACAAAATTTAAGCCTCCCGGAAATGTCAATTTAATTAATTTGGATTACGAATAAAAAATTACACCTCCGTGTATTGGTATTTTACCTATAGAAAATCACGGAGAGAAGTACCGACATGTCTAGTACAACACAAAGATTCCACCGACACTTGATTTTGTCCCAATGGATAGCTATCGTCGTCTTCTTTCCATTGCTTTGTCAAAATGGTACCAACAGCCTAGAACAATGGACTTTCTAAGTTCACTCAGCTAAACCACTCACTTTTCATAGTACATAGTGTAGAATGTTCCCCTATCCCAATGAACGAAAGTGTCATTTTAATTCGTTCATCAACTTTTATAAATGACATTTCAGGGAGAAGATTACCTATTGTGGATTTTTTTGCACATTTAAGGTTAACATTGCCAGTGTAACCTTTTAGCTTTTTTGTATCAGGTTAAGAGCCTAACTTTTCTATAAAAAAATCTTGGATGCTCTTCACGCAACATTAGTCAACGCTTTATTCAGTTGTCGTCTATTGAGCCCGGCTATGCTTACTTCACACCGGTGTCGTTTTGCTGGGGTGATGTCCAACTGTTTTTAGGCCCAAGTTTAACTAACCAGTCTTATAACATACCGTTATTTGAAGAAATCTATGCGCTTTTTCCTCTTCTATTTTCTCCTCGTTTTCCATAAAATTGCATCTGCACCCTCAAATTTTCCTCGTTTTTTTTCTGTCACCAAACTATACTGGCAGTCCGGGGGGGGGGCACTTGTGTATTCAAAGGTGGATATATGCGTGAACAAGAAGAGCGCAAAAAATGGGTGTCTTTCTTTCCAAAAGGCGATGTCGCGCGTTACATCGTTTAGGGTGTCAAAACAGCCCCAAAAAAATATAGGAAAAAAGGTATGTTTTTTTTTCTTACCTGAAATTATCAATGTTATATCGCTTAAGCAGGGATCAAAGACATGCCCAATATGGAATCGGAACTTGGGGAAGTAAAGCAAAGGCAAGATCATAAAAAGGGGTATATTTACACTTCAATACACGGTGTACTTGTTGAGGGTATCATAAACGATAAAATACTTGTTTAGGTATGTTTTAGCTTGTTTTTAGTCGGTGAAAATACTTGTTTAGGGTGCATTTGAGTCCATGTCACGCAACTCCATATAATAATAAACTACAACCGTCTTTTATTCGCCTTACGTGCACCTCAAAGCGCTCATGATTAAAAACAACTAATTTACAAGGGCGAGATATTAATCAAGATAATTAAGTCAATGGCAAGAAAATTCCCGAGATCTAATAATGAAATACAACTTAGTTAAATTTCAGCATGAACACGAAACGTCTAAAACTGCCAAGAACAATATCAATTTACAATGCAGGGAAGTATAATTTAAAAACCCAACAAAAATTGATAAAACCGATCAAGTCGCTCATTCAGATGTGTCACCAGGGTGTGGTATAACAGGGAAATGTGTAAACACCAGCGAAAAGGGACGACTGGATAGCAGAGCAAGGGAAACCACATGCAGATGACACGAATGAGTGAACGACAAGCATCAACCAAAATAATATCATTTACAAATAACACACCATTCACGTAATAAAAGGAACCAAAGGTTTGATTGAAACAAGAGTTCAAGTTGTAAGTTCGCCGGCAGGTAAAAGTCAGTTCTCTGGCAGATTGAAGAGATTGTGTTCACATTGACTTGAACTGCAGACGTGATTTGATACCATGTTCGAAGTGAAGGTTTTATTCACACCTTTGGTGCCGCTGATGAAAATGAGCGTTCACCGTAGGTACTGTCTTAAGTCTCGGAACGATGGGGGCATTAGCAGAGGGCCTTTCGCCATTGATCTTAAGTTCCGCGAAGGGTTTATTAACAGTGAGCAGTCGACACTATATTTGGGGTGCAGTCTATTTATAGCTTTGAACGTCAGTAAGAGAAGCTTGAACACGACTCTCTTGGAGATGGGCAACCATTGTAAGCTTCCGTAAACAGGGCTCATGTGGACGCGGCCTTTGACGCCGGACACAAGTCTTGCGACTGAGTGTTTGACTCTTTGGAGTCTTCAAGTTCATTCTGAGGCAGGCCATAACGCACACTGTTGTCATGATCAGTCTTAGCTAACAAAAGCGTGAACCAACTTTTCAGTTGAGGCTTGGTCCAAGTGGTTTCTGGTTTGCCCTGTTGTATAGAGCAAAAGAAGCACTGCGCAAACCTTGCTTAAATGTTTTCGGCTCATAGTTGCATGTTCATCGATGACGGACAACCCGATCGCTAGCAGAAAGTTGATGGTGCGACATCATCCCCAACACGAAGTGATGGAAGATGTGAGGCAGGCGTACAACGAGCCATGCTGATTCATTGAGCATCAGCTTATTCTCATCATCCAACTCCTTATATCTGAAACACATTCCTCATAACGCGACGCTGCAGTGTCCAATTTCAACATCATTGAAGGTGGGTGATCTGAGTGTCGCTGCGTCAATCATACACTTTAGAACGGTGAGACATGATTGATGTCTTCAACTGGTGCTATAGAACGAGAACGCCATGGGTCAAAAGACAGATCCTGAGGGGCATCCCAGAGAACCTGCTTTCCAGTCAGATCGCCGCCGTTGATACCACGCCACTGCTGACGCCCATGGAAATACATGTCACCCAGCGAAGGGCATTGCCTGTAATACCAAACCGTTCCGTAAAACGTTGAAGGAGAATTGTGTGATCTAGCGTGTCAAACGCAGCAGAAAGATCCAGGATGACATGGTGGATGATTGTCAACAGCACGCAAAATGTCGTCGGTAACTCTGACGAGGCCGTCCGCTAGCTGTGGTACTGTGATATGCGACTGGTGGTTTGCATTTCAGGTTGTTCTATCAACATACTTCTGGATCTGTTTGCTAGAACACGTTCAGTGGTCTTGACTAAGAAGGACAAAATTTGATATTGGCCGATAGTTTTTGAAGATGTCGGGATCGGCATTTGCCTTCTTGATCAAAGTCGTAACAAGAGCACGTTTCAGGTTCATGGGGATGACGCCTTCAGTAAACGAAAGGTTTACAATACGGGTGATAACTGGAAGAAGTGCATCGAGGATTTCAGGCTTTGCAAAAATCCATGTTGGGATCACGAGGACAAATGTCTTTTTGGCGGCGTCCATTTGATCTTACGGATATCTTCGCAGTCAACAGGATCAAAGTTGCTGAACTTGACTCCATGATCTTTAATGTCAACTGACATTGGTGGTGGCATACAGTTAGTAAGTTCATCACGATTTTTGCAATCTTAGAGTCGAAGAACTGATGTAAATCTTCATCAAAGATTGAGGAGTCATGAAAGGACGAGAGTTGTTTGCCTTCACAGAGGAAAGTTTTCTGCATTTGAAACAACTGCTTCTGGTTACAAGGCGTTGATCTTTGACTTGTAGTGATCTCGTTTTGCGCGTTCCAATGTCTTTGTGACAATTTCCAGTGGTTATGAAATATCTACAACCTGCAGGCCTGGACTTCAACTCTTCCGCTCTAAGCGACGCTTTGTCCTCTTTTTCATGCGGATGCTGTCGCTATACATGGCGCATGAGGACGCAGCGAATACAGCGTTCGACTTCTTGAGGCTGCTTTTCCATCATTCACCTAATACAGTGTCATACCTTTGAGCTAGCTTGCAAGATCAGCAGTGGTTTCACTTATGTCAGAAAGATAGATTTCATTTCTCATTTTTCAATTAATAATCGCTGAGTTTGCGAAACTTACAATCTGCTTACAGATTGTCAGTAGTGAGATGTTGAGATCGCCCTGACAGCGTAATGGTCTGACCGATATAAATCATGAATTTCGATGGATTGGCCCACAAGATCTTCCCAATGCTGCGAGATAATAAGTCCAAGTATGTCCTTTCTTGGGTGTTGCGCAGAGATGTGTTGTTCTAAGCCAGCAGCAGACAACATTTTGCGCATTTATTGCATCGTAATGTTTACTTCGTCCTGTGGATATTAAAGTCGCCAGCCAATTAGACCTCTACCAGGATAGACAGAGAAGACTTCGGTTACTGATGATAATTCCTCTAAAGAATAGAGATGAGGCAACAGCATTTACTTCGGAGCGAGGAGGGCGGTAGATCGTAACTAATCTGAAAGATGATTGATTAGATGACGTGTCAGAAAATGTCCAAATGTTCACTTCAAAAGTTTGAAAGTCAGACGTGTCGTTGATCTTAATTTCAAACTACTTTCTATAAATTATACACATCCCTCCACCTTTTTTTGTAGGGTCGTGGTTTGGAATAAAATTGCCTACCCGGGAAAGTTGCCAAGATATCACTGTCAGCTTCATGAATTATCTCGACCGTCCTCCTGATTGCCAGATTCAGTGAAGCAAACTCAAACGATGCATAATTATAGATCGCAGACATACGTAGTTTTTTGGTCTTGATTGAACGCGGATTCCAGCAAGCAAATTGGTAGTACGCAAAGTGTATGGCTCTTTAATGTTATTAATTGGAATCTTAGTCAAATTCTGGTGATTTATCTGTCTCGGACATTGATCAGTGACGCTTTTGGTTGCAACCTAGTTGATAATTGGACATCGATTTGTCTTTGTTTGTGTCTTCCACCCGACACCGAGTTTAGAAATTTTAGGCAATCTAAGGTCCTTGATTTTGTTCACACTGATGTGTTTATGGTTTGTTTTGTCACACATTGGCGGATGTTGAACAAGGAGTCCTCTGCCGTACCGAAAGGTCTCATGATTCTTCTTGAAGTACAGTAACCCATAGTTCAATTAACAGAGTGATGGTCAAAAATTTAGGCATGGTTTACAAGGCGTGTATCAAAACATAGACGATGATGAAAATATAGGCCCGTATTCCAAAAGGTGGTTTAAGGCGCGATGTTAGCTAACCCACGTTTAAATGTGAGATAAACTTATGGCTTAAGTAAACGCAATCAAAGGATTTTAAATTAAAACGCAATTTTTAACCTCCGCCAAATGTATCGAAATTAAACTAGGTACGGTGCTATTTAAGAGTGTTTTTTAGTGTGTGTTTTTCGCCAAGATGCACGGTTCATTGCACACTCCAATTGACAACCTGGTCCACATGCCCGCCCAGTTTGTGTAGCACCTAAAACCTACGGAACTCCTAAACACTTTGTGGCGCTCACCATTAAAACTCAATACGGCCTTTTATACACGCAGTTGCGTCTTTAAATAACGACGATGTTACTCGTGTTTAAGCTTCTGTTTAAGTAAGCAAATGGTTAAAATATTTAAACGCGTTTTGCTTAAACGCAATTTTAAATGACTGCGATTTTAATGCCACAATCGCGTTTAGGCTAAACAAGTTTGGGATACGGGGCATAGTCTTTAAATATCACGAATGATTGACTATATGTTCAATCAACAGTCACAATAACAGCGGATTACTCACGAAATACAATCACATATCCAAAAAATCCATACGTTTATTGTTAAAAAGTGATAAAATTTGAAGTACTTTAGCTGCATATCTCATGAAAAAACTAACAGGTTCAGCTTGAATAAGCGGCCACCTTTGAATACAAGTGCCCCCCCCCCCGGGCTGGTCAGTCCACATTATTTCTACTCTTTCTTTAATTAACTAATCACAATTAACCATCCCTGGCCCTAACACCAACGCGTGGCGACGTCAGAGCTTTGGCAGCACCATGAATAAGATGTTTTTACATCCGTCTATTCAATAGGCAATTAACGCATCTCTTAAATCCCTTAATAGGATAAACCCTGAGGATTATAGTTTGGTCTTCTTAAAATTCGGTCTTTCAGAAGGTCACCTAGGGTTTTACACACTAATCCTGGTCCCATTCGTTCCTGTACAAAATGACCGAGATGAAAACGTCTTTCTCCTCAATGGAAACATCTCAGACCTTAAAGCTAACATTCCTGCTTGAAGGTCATCATATCTCCTACCCAATCATCATGAAATTAGGGTAGTTATCCCAAATTTTCGAGAGCGAGCTGGACCGTGAAGACTAGCATCCCAGTTGCCCCTGGAGGTCAGAGCACTTTTTCAGTCAGGTGTTCCCTGTAAGAATACGGTTAAAATTGGTTGTCGGATCAAATAACATATAAATGACAACCTTTTTTTTGATATTCCTACAGATTTTATACTTTTAAGTATAAAATCTATTGATAGCAACCATGATTTGCAACCCAGGTCTCGCAATTTCTCATCAGTTTTAGGGTATACTAGGCGAGGATCACCAAAAAACCGCCTCATTTGGCGTGTGGCTGGACTTACCTGTTTCCTTAGTTATTTACTGGTGTGAACCTATCAGAGGATCATTTAGCAAAAACTGATCCTCAGTTCGTTTCCCACACGACACATAATGAGACCAGTTAAACCACTGGGCACAGCAGGGTGACCCATAAACTTTACCCAAAATTAAGTGATAGTTTCCACTTTTTTTTTTAATTTTCAAGTCAAGTAAAACTTTATTACTCCCGAAGGAAATTCACCTCTTATCCGCACATACAAAATTGAATAATAATTTACGAGATAATATGTATACACACTTACATTAATACAAACACACAAAGAAAAACAAAATTCTAAATCAAAGACAGCACTGCCATTGTGATGTTTTGAATTGTTGAGTCTGATGGCCTGTGGAATGAACGAGCAGAGATATCGCTGAGCCAAGGCAGACGGCATCGCATGCGACCAGATCTCGAAATAAGCTGAACTGCTATAGAGTGATCGTTTAGAGGGATCCTCCAGTCACTAATCCCACATCCGTTAGCTTTTTAAGCAACAGATATCTGTGGATTTTATTTTATCAAAAGAATGGGTAAATGAACATCTTGCCTGAAAAAAGTTCATTTTGTTTGAGTGGTTTTCAAGAGTTGGTTCCATGAACATAAATTCAGCAAAACAGACTTGTCCACGGAGCATCATTTTTCTAAGACATGGAAATCCCCAATGCCCAAATCGAGCAGATTGTGTCCTACCCAAGACACGAGACAGAAAACTGGTATTTAGCACAACTGCATGCTATGTTTTCAGATTTGAAAAGCCCGGTTGCCAAAACAATTTGTGTAACTTATCATTCCATCATGAAATTACCCATGGACAAGTCTGCAGTAGCGGTCGATTTGATTGGTTAGACGAGCGTATAAATAGCCATTTAGGACGGTGGGACAGACAAGTAGAAGATCTATCTGGGTTGGTTACCGACTTATTTTAAGTATCTTGATTTACTACATGAACATTGTCCTGTTTTCTTGTGTGATTTGTTTGCGTCTAAATGTTAGTCAGTTTGTTGGCATATTTTATTTTTTGTTTGTTTTGAGGGGTTTGACATAATCTGGTCTTATTGGCCCTGTCAGTCAATCCTCCATAAGTTGTTTTGTTTAGTATTGTGTGGTGTTGTATATGATTTTTATGGAAATAAAGTGAAGTTGAAGTACTATCTAGTCTTATGGCTTTGAAAAGCAGAGAGTGTCGCCATCTCTATATTGCTGAACTGCAATGGAAAGGTGGTGTATTGACGAAAGAAGTCTAATATGAATATAAACAAAACATGAGATCCCTTTTTACAGATTTCAAGGTTCTGTTAATAGCTATATCAGTTGCAATACTGTGCGATTCATTTCCTAATAAAAATCGTCGGCTGCATCACCACACTTTTCTATCTCATCATTTTTGACACTTTTTGAGAAAATTCGGTATTGTTAATATGACTGTTGAACAGGCCCGTACGCAGGGGGGGTGCGGGGGGTGCGGCCGCACCCCCCAAATTCACAAAAGGGGAAAAAAGGTCACTTTTGCGAATTTTGCATAAAAAGGTCCAAAATTCGAGAAATTTTGACAAAAATGTCCACTTTTGGTGATGAGATGTTCAAAAAGTCCAAAAAAAGGACCATTAGGGGGGCTAAGGTCCACTTTTACAGAAAAGTCCACTTTAACAAAAAAGGTCCACTTTTCGGAAAATGTCCACTTTTTCATAGTCCCGCAACCCCCCAATAAATCCTGCGTACGGACCTGGTTGAACTCTTCATAATACAGAGTTGTAGTTCAGACTTGAACTCTACCTAATTAATGAGATATTATTAGGCAAATTTGATCTATGTGCATTTAATTCAAATATATTTTTTCACAGTAACAGCGCTAATATGACATAGTATCCCTATGGGATGCACAAAAAATAACGTACATGCGGACTTTTTAAACACAGCGATGAACACGTACATACCGGGCTATCTGTGTTCTATCTACGAAATCGAAATCGAAAGATACATAAATCTTCATCACATACCGATCTATTATATCAAATCTGCGTCACACACAGGGCTATGTGATGCACTAATACGACAATTGCGCCTTTTTTATTAATACGGTGATGAATACGTCACATATGGTCTATCTGTGTTCTATCTCAGATATCGTTGGAAAAACAAAAAAAAATATCTCGGTAACATACGACTATAAGTTTACAGGTCATAGTAAACAGCAGGTTGGTAATTTAGACCAGATTTATTTTTCACTGAAATTAAAAACCTGAAGTGTTTTTTGGTGATATTCCTTTTTGCCTGGTAGTAAATGGCGCAATCAGTATGTTTCGAGCGTATTGCGAAAGGATGATGTTCAATTGCGATTTTCTCGAAAAACACGTAATTTTGTAAG
The DNA here is from genome assembly GCA_023653785.1 of Ophioderma brevispina. Lineage (NCBI taxonomy): Eukaryota > Metazoa > Echinodermata > Ophiuroidea > Amphilepidida > Ophiodermatidae > Ophioderma > Ophioderma brevispina. The sequence goes on from JAMKCH010084749.1 coordinate 49,578, forward strand.
ATGGATCAGTAGTATTTGTGATGAAGCCGACGAAATGCATGCTTTGCGACCAACCGCTTGAACTTCGGGCAGTTCAGGTGTAATTGGAAGAAGGACGAAATTGTTTTTTTAGCGCGATCTAAAACCACCAGGTCATACTTAATGACCCATAGTTATTTGCTAAGAGGTGTGCCAGTCCCTCGCCTATTCTTGTGATTGCTGCTCGTTCATGGTGAAAACCACATACTACTGAATGCGTGATTATGCGATTATTACGTAGAAAATATTATAACGCTCCTGATTTGAAAAACATTATTCAAGATATAGGCTTGGAGCCTATTTGGTTCAAGGGTGCATTTCTAAACCCTCTGTTTTGTTCATGTTTCGCTAGAATCCTTGAGAAAGCTTAATTCCAAAATTTGAGTTGATTCTGATCTTGCGTTTTGGTGTTTTGAGCAAAGTTCGTATCACATTTTCCACATGGCTAATGTACAGTAATTTCTGTCCGTTTACGTACAGAAAATCAAATCGTGCGAATTTCTTGCAGAGACGAATTGAATTGCACGTCAGATGGGGCACCCATACTCTTACTTAAACGACGGTAAGTGATATAAAAATCTCAACTTTTTGAGGTAAGTCGGGGGACGGGTTGTGGATCACGAAATTGGCCCCTTTAAGAAGTTTTAACTCTCTTTTTTATATAAACTGTTAATTTACTCATAGGTTTTATTGGTATAATAGATTTATAGTTGGTTGTTTAAATGTTTCATGTTATTTACCTTAATGACACGATAGGACTCAATTGAGTCGTGGTTAATTTTTAATACCGTCACTCACTCACTTACAAAGAGGTTATCATGTTAACATTAAAATGAGCAAAATCGAGGATTTAAGAAAGGTGGTATATCTCAGGGGGTAACAGTAATTTGTATGTAAACATGTTTAACTCAGTCTATCCATTACACACTGGGCAATTTTACTGAATTTATAGGGGCAATACGATTCGCAGGATATGGATATGGTAGATTTCAAAGTGAGGAATTATTGCATATTTCTATGGGTTGTGGATGTTGTGATGAGGGTTTCAATCCCCGGCTAGGATTTTGTTGCCAATTAAAACCATTATAAACACATATTATTGTTATTCATGCTGTACAGAATCGGCTTACTGGGAGACTGATCAATTCAGTTCTATACAAAGGTATGTTAATGATAAAATAGACTACTGCAGTGGTTGGCCCCACCGGGATGTTCGAAAGGACTCATCAATCCACATTGCGCTAATCTCTTAACACACGGTTGGCCGTGTTTGGATGGCGGCCAAATAAAACTTGGTTGTGTTATGTGTGCATTGGTACAGGAATGCATTATTATTCTGAAAAAGCCCAGTGTTATCAAAGGTAAGAAAGTTCAAATAAAAAACGTTTAATGAAATAATTATGGGTGTTTTTCATCTTCGTCTTCTTGGGTATGAAGGGCAGCAGGTAGATTGTTGAAGTTGGTGGAGCCCAGCTCACAGTTGTAATTGAAATGGGTTTGAGAAATCATATCCACTGATGATGAAAGGTAGGGCAAATCTTGAGTAGTGATCCGCAGTCCTATGATGTGATGGAGAGGAGCCACATTGACATTGTGGAGATGGTCGCATCGCTGCATATTGCTGTGAAATGACCGACTCCTGTGCGAGTTCTGTCATAAGGGTGATAGAGAATTGGTCTGGTCGTGGAGTATATAGACAGGCAGTTGTCCATGTCTGTACGTGATTGGAATGGAGGGCTGAAATGTTTAGCAGCGTGTCGACGAACGGTGGACGAGAGCGCAAGTTCTCTGTCTGCCGAGCTGGTGTGATTCTTTGACAGTGTATGCTCAGGTGCTTGTTTGATTCCAAAGAGAATTATTCCCCAGTTTAACCTTCACCGAAGCACTGCAGCTGTAATGCCTGAAAGCTTATGCATGGTAGAACTCAGATGGTGTGGGAACGAAGGCAGCCAGTAATATCCGCATGGTCTCTCGCTGATACTATGATCCAAATTCTTTGGGTGGAAGAACTATTGACACCACGCCTTGGCGCATACTAGCAGCGCTTTGTAGACCAGAGCCAGGGCGGTGGGGTGCGCGTAGAGTGGAGGTCCTAGCACCCCATGAAGATCCAGCAACGGTTTGGCCTGGCACATGAGGTTAGTACTCGAAGACCACCCCTCATTGACCAACCACACTGATTAAAGATGCTGCCGATAATAAAGTTACTTCACTCCCAGATTAGGTTTGGGTGGAATTTTGTATGGCAGAGGCGCGCCTTGATGGTTGATTTGAAGCTGGGCGCGAGGAAACTCTTTGGGGTTCAAGATGAAAAAAAACCCCCGGTTTTGTTGGTCTTGGATTCACTCAGCGTGAGTCTCCAGGTCTTGAGATATATCTGAAATAGGTGTACTTTCTACTTCAGTCCAGGCTCCTGATCCAGAGTGAAAAGGAAAAGAAAGATCGGCGGGCTTAGCATTATTGTCTAGATGTTGTTTGAGTAAATCGCTGATATACAAATGATACGTACTGATCCTGGTGGGACTCCGTTCCTCAGACGACGCAGTCGGCTGCTCTGCGGCCCATCAATGGGTCTGAGGGACAATACAGCTCCGGTTTGGAAAGCAGGTTACAGATAATTGTACAGGTGACAAATCCGGGGGTGCGTCCTGAGAAGCGTGAGTGGCAAGCCTGGTGCCAAACGGCGTTTATGTGTTGCAGTAAGGTCCACCAAGATGACCCTGCCGTACGAGCGCTTTCAAAGCGCATCCTCGATAGTAGTAATGGAGTTTTACAATCTTATGGATAGTGTTTTCATCCTGATACTTCCATTGATTGGAACACCCAAGCATCTTTGATGTGTGAAATAATGTATTCGGACAACATTTATTTACTAGCTATTACTAGACCTTCCAACCCCAGGCGGGTCCGGGTAAGAATGGCCCGATTGTAGCCCGGCTGTCTGGCACCCGGCAGGTGTGCCCCGAATTTCCTCGGGGGGTCGTATATCGGCTTGTGTACGGATTCTGTGTTTGTTATATTCCTTGTTGTGTTCGAACATGCTCTCCTTATCTTCAATATTTATCGTGCTTAAAACTCATTGACGGGTGAGACTAGTTCCTCAGGTATGATTAGTATCTCTTTGTGTAGGAGCAAATTATAGTATATTCGTGTAGTTGTGTTTTATTTGTAGACGTGAAGGTTCTGCATGTTGTCTTTGCACATCAATGAGTTTATGTTTATATATGTGAACTATTTGACAACAAATCGTGCTAGGGGAGCCAACATTGTTTTGTTAGGTTATTTCTTCAAAATAAGAAATTATTTTGTTAATCTTCGGATATTAGTTTTTGAAGTTTGGTTCTGTAAAAATATCTTATGACACGATATGACACAATTGTAGGAGATGTTGTTAAAAATGTAATACTTAAACACTCATTGCCATTTACCATTGTATAAAGTACCATTGTCTTTGTATACCTGTGGCTCATTAAAAATATTTACTTTTACCTCTCCGGTGTGAATGAACAGACCTAAAATTTTAATGCGGTCCTCTAACTCAATCTAAACTGTTTAGATTAATTGACCTTAACTTTTTACGTTATATTGTATACTCGAGACTCTAAAATGGCGTAACTGCTTTCACAGCATGAGTCTAATCAAGTGTCCGTAATCATCCCCTATGTTACACACAGACAACATGGATCTGCTCCTCCTTTATGACCTGAAAAATTAACAGGAGGTAGTGATAATAATAGTCGTTAAAAATATTAACATCAAACAAGCATCATTATAATCACCCATTCACCATCACATTACCGCCACGACTTAAACCACCTACCAACCAATAACTCTATAGTCCATTCGCTACATTTGTGGCAGTGACGTCAGCGCGAGATTTGTTGGTCGCAAGAATAAATCGCTGGCGCTGACTTTGACGACGGCGCTTTCACGCACTCGCACAAATACGCGGGCGTAAATGTTATGACGTCACTGCACAGAGGTAGAGGGAACAGCACTATCTACCACAACAAACAATTTAATTAAAACTATAGTGTTTCAATGTCTCCCGTGTTCATCTGCAAGTCATTACATATTGGCTTGCCATGTGAGATAGTAGCGGCAATTTAGAAAATGCTGGGGTTCCACAATAATTACATCGGTTATCTTACGGTCATACCGATTCACCCGGCCTGTGAAGCATGTGAGGTTGCATCAGACACGATTTCGAACTCGCCGGTGCTTAAATAAGAATCCCAGGAGGGTCCATCAAATATTGCATCTATCTGCAAAAATGAAGGAAACAAATAAATTGTGGGAACACAGGGCCACAGTCACTGCACGTTACGCACTGTTAGGGTGGTGGCGCCGGGAAGTAGTAAGAAGTAAGATGCGGAATGCCCACTCAATTTCTGATAAATAAACTGTTGGAGAGCGATGCGGAAATCCACTTATCACAGGCTGCTTGAAAGTCTAATTTATTAAGACCTCCTAAAATATGATCATATAAAAAAAAAATATCAAAGGCGACCACACAGTTTGACAAATGATTTTGATTATTACAACCGACTGACGCCTTTTTGAAAGGTATGTGTTAGTATTTGCAAAATCCACCTTTTTCATTAAAAAACAACTTTTTATTTTTTATATGCAAATTATTTCCACTTTTATTAGTTATCGATATTTTTATAAAAGAAAATTCCACCTTGAACATCCCGGTATTTTTTTAAATTGATTAAATTATTTATTGTCTTTTGCTGTGTGGCCGGACAGACATAAGAAGTCCACAGCTTGCTTGACTTAGGAAGGTACCCATTAACGAGACACTGCGCGCACATTTGCAAAATTGTTTACAAAAAAGGCTTGGTTAACACGAGGGTAAGTTGGGAGGAAAAAAAGTGTACGCAATACATTAGATCGTCGCTGAAGCCAAGACCAACGTTAAGTGACCTTTTTGTCGAAATTGAGTTATAGTATTTTGGTGTGAAGAATTTTGAAGAGGAGGTATTTCGCGCATTTTTAAACGAGGTTTTGAAGATATGTAAGTGATTAAACGTTTAAAAAGAGATAAACGTATGTGCAATTCGCTCTTCCGCTTTATGCAAGACCAACGTAATGGCAATTACTTTGCAACAAACGAACTTCTTCACCACATTGTAGGATTCATACTAAAAGCGCGCGCTAGGCTTAATATTAATTAACCTTGGGTTGGGTCATTTGTAGAGCTTATACAAAGACACAGAAAGGTCAAACAGATTCGCTCTGGGCCAAAATCTCAAATTACATTAATTCTATAATAATTTTCCGAGACACGTAGTACCAATTTGTGGTGCATAGATCGAAGCTCCATTATTAGCGAAAATGTCAGGTTTAGTACTGACATCGTCTTTTTATGCTGTTGACAGTGGGAATATGCACAAGTTTAAATTTACACTTCACAAAATATTTCCCAATCCATGAGTTCCATTATTCGTGTGCTACTTCTGATATTCTGTGTTGTTCATCCACTTCACATGGGCTATCGGAACCTCGTGCCACAGCGCACTGCTATTTCCGGGTTTCCACTGATGTACATGCACGACCACGAGCAGCATGGTTGGAATAGATCACAACACATGTATTATGCATGATGCAGGGTAGTGTGACGTCGTAATTAACACATCGTGCCTCGATTTGTTGATGGTTTCAGAATTCTTTGACGTATGTATCGCAATGGAGTTGCGGTTCCCGGCGGCAAAACATAGACTCTTATAAATTTGGTTGAGTGTACGTTAAATTAAAAGTTTTTCGTGGCTTTGGTCTTGCATGAGGCAATTCTGCTCTTTTCAGTTTGCAAAAGGACCAACGTAAGGGCACTTACGTTGGTCTTGCATAAAACTATTTGCCCCTTTTTCAGGCAAGACCAACGCTAGTGGCACTTACGTTGGTCTGCATTAAACATTTTTCAGTGCAAGACCAACGTAAGTTGGCACTTACGTTGGTCTTGCACTAACATTTTGCACCTTTCATTGAAGACACCGTAAGCATTTGTGCCAAAATTTCAGTGCAAGACCAGCGTTTAAGTGGCACTTACGTTGGTCTTGATTTAAACATTTTTCAGTCAAGGGACCAACGTAGTGCCACTTACGTAGGCTGCACTAGAAAAATACTGATTTCAACTTACGTTCTCTTCTTTTGTAAATACATATTTAATTTACGTTTGTCAAGTAGAAATTGTTTCATTAATCATACAAAATACATTTCCTATTGAAATACCTGCTATAATTATGAACACACCACCAATAGAATCCAATAGAAACACAAAAAAATGTTCTCCTGCAAAATAGTCAAAACTGCACTTACGTTGGATTCTTGATTAGCCGACGAGATATCACCCGCGATTTTAATTAAATGAGGAATTAAGGCGTTTACCAGCTCGATCGAAAATCCTTAAACATAAGTACACACTAATTTCCACCTCATACAACAAACTAGAGGTAGGGAGAGAAGGAGAAAGCTCTACCCTAATTGCAGTACGCAAACCGCATAATCCCAATTATACCACTTGCAACTCATTGTAAAAGCATTGACCAACGAACGGTAACTATCGGCAGGGAGGATCTTCATCATGATCATCACCGAAAGGAAGCCGGTTTGGCAGGAGGTATGGTCGCCGGTCTCACACAGTCCGCATACAATGGTGAACAATAGGGCAAATCGATTCAGTGACTCTCACGCAACATTAGTTTCAGTTCACGCTTTATTCCGTTGTCGTCTATGGATCCCGGGAACTGTAGTTCGTGCGGATCCATAGCTCCTTCAACCGGCCCTCTGTTGACGATTTCATGGCACGCTCAGCTAAACAAGTAATGACTTTGCAGAAGAAAGGTATTTTCCGAACCGCAGTTGGTTTGCTTACATGTGGAGACGCAAACAAATGCGGATTTGAGTCGATTCATCCGAAATCTGAGTATTTCAGTCCAAAAGTCGGGTGATGGATAGATGTTCCTAAGGTGAGTTACATTGATTCTTGTTTGTACTCGTACTTTTGCGGCTTTTAAAAACCTTGAATGTTTGTAAACGCGTTTCTTAAAGTATATTTGGAGACGAAATCTAACTTGGAAATTGGGGAAGGAAAATGCGTATCTAAACAATTGGACCCCAAACTGACAGTGCCCCGAAGTTGCCCGTTGTTTTTTTTTTTATTTTCAATTTTGTCCCGAAGTGGGCCAATTTCCACAAGCATTGTAATGTTAGTAAGCAGATAGTGGTATCAATTGTGCATTTTGTATAAAGGCATCAATGTCAGAGAGGTAGAGAATTAAATCTGGAAAACAATTAGATATGGAAACCACTGCACCATTGGGTCAAGTTTCATGTCAACCTTGGAGGTTATGGAAGCACAAGTGTTTCACTTTTCCTTATCCCTAGCTAAGGAAGCCTTATCTCCAATAACACTCCGTTAACTGGAGATAAGCTCGTTAACTGGAGATAAAAAATGAACCCCAAATAACGCCCCTCATCTAGGGTTACAGCTTGAACCCAAATAACGGTCCTTATCTTAAGTTAACAAAGTTATCTCGAGATGATAAACACAGCTTGAACCCAAAAATACCGAGCCTTACTGGGGTTAGCTTATCTCGGATAACCAGCTGAACCTAAATAGCGACCATTATCTGGGGTTAAGCTTATCTCGAGATAACACAGCTGAACCCCAAATAACGACCCTTATCTGGGGATAAGCTTTCTAGGATAAACCACAGCTGAACCCTAAATAACGATACTTATCTGGGGTTAATGCTTATCTCGGGATAAGGTCTATTAGTATCCTCAATGGTCATCATAAGGGAGAAAAACTGATTTCATTTGCATAAATTGTAAAAAACCAATATTAAAAATCCTTATCTGCCTATATAATGCAACGTTTGTATGATTCATGTGATCAAAGACATGAAGCAGCTTAAGTCCCTTCACAGAAGTGTGCTCAGCATGGGCTCAAAGGTCATTAAGGGGGAAACTTCCGGTTTAATGTGACATATTTGTCTTATGAAATATTGAAGGTCATGTGGTCATGCATGTGAAGCAGCTCAGATCATTCTCAAAACTTGTGTCGGCAAGGGGTAAAAGGTCATTAAGGGCCAAATAAGCAGCGACAGGTTATGTCATCGGGATTTAAACACAACTATATCTAGTTG
>JAMKCH010084750.1:0-44818 GCA_023653785.1 Ophioderma brevispina
TCTATTGTATAATGTAAAGCATGTTTTCAAAAAAATGTTATATTTAACACATATGAAAAAAATATATATAGTAATTGCTCTCCTGTATTTCCGTATTTTTAAGGCATTACGTAATTGCCTGGGCTTCCTAGTGGCCCATGCATTATAAAACAACTTTCCCCCAACTTTCCCAAAGGAATTTCAGATGCTTCTCATTTAATGAATATATCAATTATATCACTCATTGAATTTTCACCAACACCACTTTTAACATCATCAAACTTAAGTGTACCCTTTGCGTCAACCCTTACTCACAGAACCCATATCATCTCAAACAAGTGATCAATCACCCATCCTTTACCACAACCCACAAAGAGTTCCTGGTTCTGACTCCCGCTATCACCACCCTAATAAACCATAAGCAACGATTCATTTTCCATATTCCATTACAACTATCGCAGCATCACAACATCATCGGAAAGAATCACCATCCCTTGATCACCTTCATTAATCAACTCCTTTCAGCATCTTAGCCTTCCTTCTTGAAACATGCTTACTGACACCAAATTTACCACCTCACCTCACTTCATAATAATAATAATAATACTACTATTGAGTTACTTATGAACTACAAAGACAAACAGAGTTAACTCTGGAAAAAGAAAAATGGGCTACTCACCAAACACAAAACCCGATTAGTGCATTTCTTCCATGGAGCAACATACATCAACATCAACATTAAGTCGGCCAAATAACAAATAACTGTGAAAGAAGACAGACATAATGTTAATATACAGTTCTGATGCTCCCCGCTAGGAAAGCGAAGGACACTTTCGAACTAACACCTATAGATAATATATCTATCGCTCTTCTACCGATCCTGCTTGATAGCTCAGTCGGTTGAGCGTCTTGCATGTAAACGAAGGTCGCCGGTTTCGAATCCGGCCAAGCGCCACTTGGTTTTTTTTTTTAAACACTATCGTGCGCTGCCATCGCCAGGTGAAGATTAATAAATATATACTTCCCCCCACTAAACTAAAATAAACCCGACAGTTATGTCTTATTGTCGATGACTTTATATCAATCTCTCAAATATTCTACTCAACCACAACTTAATGACTTTATTAAAACACATCGCTTGCAAACTCTTAAATTAAACCAAACTAACACAGACCCACACATTACGCACAACCACAGCTACACTCATTGACATCATTATCACCAACTCCACTTACAGACTCCACACCAGGATATTTGTCACTGACACTACAGATCACTCCCAATCTTCCTCATCACATCCCTTAACATTAAGCACGCCCCAAAACCACACGCCAACTAAACGAGACTTCGGAGATCACAACATTCGCACCTTTAACACGCAACCCCAACACTGATTTTATGGAAAAGCACCTCTCAAGAACTGACCCTAACACGGCACTGATACAATTCATATATCCTAAACATTACACGAGCCATCCCTTACAAAGAGACCTCTAAAAAATCCTTAATCGCAAAGCATCCTGAATAACAACAGTCATTTCCAAGTCAATCGAACATAAGCACAAGCTCTATAACACACCTTTGAATAAACAAACGCCCAACACAAACAGCAATACAACCAATACAAACAATTACTCATACTATCGTGATCGCCAAGACAAAGCACAACGCCAACAACAAAATCATAAATTCAAATTGATCTTACCAAAACCTGGACATTCTCAACACTTTCATAGGCAAGGAAAGTGGTCCACTAAACAAATCCCCGCCTTTTCACACATAAAACTAACACATAACTCCATTACTGACCCGCTTGTGAAGCTGGGCAAATATTTGGCTAAACAAAATTCCACCTTCATTAACCTATTTAATAAACCGTTCCAAAATCCACACTCGCACTGCCTCAATTTTCCATAATCCCTTTACTGTAGATGAAATGCACCAACTTCGTCGCCACCCTACCTGGAAAAAGTTGACATTACCGATGATAGATTGCTAACAATAATATGATAACATATAATTGCAATAACATTTTAAAACCAATCACTTCATCAATTTCCTCTATTACATCATTATTTACGACCATTTTTAAAATTAAAAAAAAAAAAAACTATCTATCTAAAACGGCCGCCGCCGATATGCTGTTCACCTTGTGGCGCCAAATGTCCCTGTTTGTGATTAAGTTGGGGATGTCAGGTGAATCCTGCTGGATGTCTTAAATATCACATCAATGTAGTTAAAGGGGCGACGACCCCTTGTTTTTGGCATGGTAACTTCCAACATGTGACGTCTGAGAACTACTTTGTCAATCGCCGATGACAGTGGACCGGCAAATCGTGCACGCTTTTGTTGCAACATAAGATGAATTGGGAGGGGGGGGAAAAAAAATATCCCATATATCTGTGCTTTTGGTCTTGTGCTCTCGCCAGGATTGTTTTGTACTCGCATAAGAAGCTTGGTGTAGTGCCATCCAGTCCTATCCTGTAGCTCTTCTTCATGGTCCAGGTCTCAGATCATATAACAGATACTCTCTACACAGGCTCTAAGAATTTCAGCTTGGTTGAATTGAGATACACCATATTGCCATAAGTGGTGTAGTTTATTGCAGAGGCATTCCAAGCTGTCCTTGCCGTGACGGAAGTCTTTCTTGCTTCGGCAACATAAGGAACCCTGAATCCTTGAAGTCCTTGACCTCTTTGAGTTTTGGCTACCATCTGCTGTGGGAGATAGGTTGATGATCGTCTTCCTCATTGACAGTCAATATATCAGTTCTTCTTGGCAATTTAGATGTAGGCCGACTTTGTCTGCTGCAGCATTCTCAAGTGATGTTGTAGATCTGGCACCACATATTCAGACAGCTGTTAGAGCAGATCATCTGCGTAGTCAAGGTCTTTGAGATGCTGCTCCATGTGACGTCTGGGAACGCTTTGGGGTTTTGCATGGTGAGTCCTGTTGTCGTTTCAATGATGTCAGACTCTGTCCTGAGGATGTAATCACCACGACTACAAAGAGGTAGGGAGCAAGAGTATCTCCTTGGAGATTCCCGTAGTTGTTATGAACTCCTTTGTGAGCCCATTAATGGTCTGCACAAAGCTATAATGGGTTATCATACATGATGTCAATTGCCTTGACAGTCTCATCTGGGACAACGTGTGGCGAAAATATGCAGCATTACATCCCTGTTAACACAGTCAAAAGCCTTGTTAAAATCTACGAACACAATTGAAGCTTTCTCTTTGAAATTCCCAACTCTTCTATGATCCGTCCTGAGGGCAAGTATCTGAGTAGTGTTGATCTGCCTTTGCGAAACCGTTCTGGTTTCCGTCCTGAGAATGGGATCTAGTGAGGAGTGATTCTGTTGAGAAGCATGGAGTTGTAGATCTAGAGGCCAGTGGTGACATTGTCATTCCTCTGTATTTTTGGGGTTGTTGAGGTCGCCCTTTCTTTGGTAGAGGAAGATGAATGGATGTTGAAAAGCAGCTGGTTTGTTTCCCATGTAGGTGTTATTACAAATTTCTAACAGTGTGATCATGGAATAGTGGATTCTCCAGACTACTGCAGGAATGTTGTCGGGACCACAGGTGGTCTTGGTGTTCTTTTTTCTCGTTTTCTTCGGCAATCTGAAGCTCCTCCATAGTGAAAAGTCCAGTCTGGATGGGAAATGTGTTCTGTCTATCTTGTTATTGAAGAAAGGTTCATCAAGTTTAGTTTTATTCTGAACTGGCTTGCCAAGTAGAAGAACTAAAGTGCTGAAACCATGGTTCAGGCTCTCCCTTCAGTTTTTCACCTTTGATTCTTATAGGTTGGGTAGCTTCTTATCGGTCCGCTCCCTCAAGGCCCCCAGGCAGCAGCAATGCTGTTTTTCAAGATGCTATGGGGTCATGCACTTCAGCCCTTGGACTTAACATGCTCCTCAAGCCCCCCTTGTAAGCATCATCAATTGCAGCCTAGCGCATCGAGCTTCTGGTGATTTGTATGGCTTCTTGGCTGCGACTTCAGTTTTTCTCCTGGCTTTTGCTGACTTTGTCGTTTGAGGCAAAGGCGTAGTCCTTCTCTTTCTTCTAGGTACATCTCCAGATGCCATTTTCTTTGTTGTCTGAGTGAGGACCATTATATACTGGCGCTGGGTGCCTTGTCTCAGCCATCAACAAGACGTGTGAAGAAACCTGTTTGTAACGCTACAGTATACCTCCCACAAAGCTTTGTATCCCCCCACTACCTTCCTCCAGTCTATTTTTTTCAGTCATGGGATCTCTTGGAGGTGGTTTACCTGCTGACGAAACTTATCTGGCTCCTGCAATAGACAATTCTAGTATCAGACCTTAACAGGTTCACAAGTGTTGTAGGCTCTTGATTTATTAATTCTGTTTTAATCCACTTCTTTCTGCCAGAATCTAGTCCAGTGGACAAGTTCTCATTTGGAGCGTCGGTTGTTTTCCACAGTCGACCGAATATTTGGAAAATTTGGGATTAGTGGCAACAAGGTTAAAATTGTTCATGAAGTCCTTCATGTACATTCCTTTTCTGTTAGACTCGTTGTTTACAGTGAACAGAGCGCGTCCGTCCGGCCCAAGCTTAGCGTTGTTAATCTCCAGGGTGTAAGAAGATTTGGGCTGGAAACTGTACTGGGGGCAGTGGAAAGTTCATGGTAAAAGTGAGAGACAGTTGTTTCTTCTGGATAGTCGTGGTGGGGGCCTGTAACAGCAAATGACTGTTGTTGCAGGATTGCCCGTCAGTGTAAGCTTCAAGATGCGCTCATTAAAGTTTACAAGGTTGGCACATGACTCGAGAGCCTTTGGTGTAAAAGAAACCCTCACCCTCCTGTGCTTCAGCTGTGTTTTCTCCGTTGTTCTCATTGCAGAGGCTGTAATAAATGCATAGTCATGGAGATTCTCCTGTAGTAGCGGTTCACTGTGCAAAATGCGGTGTTCTTGTATGCGATGACATAGATATCATACAGTTGTGCTTAATGTATGAGTTCTTCTTTCTTGGCAGTTGTTGAAAGTGTCGGAATTAAATGTGTAATGATGAAAGCATTGCATATAAAAAAGTTGTCCATGCAATTTTGTCAATATCAGGGTTGTGGCCGTCCAGTAGGCTTTAGGGCCGGAACCCATCATGCCATATTGGTATTATTAGACAAATGATGACTCAGAAGGCACAGACTTTAAATCGGGGCTTTAACCCTGGTTGCTACGGTTGTCGTGCACTATTCATCTTGTCAATTAGCTAACTAGTAGCTGGGATTCCGCCAGGTCTCCAGCACCCCTTTCTGTTGGGAAGGTCCCTTAGCCTTGTCTTTCCCGGTGACACTCTGCAAGGCAGCAGTTGCCTTTTCTGTCATTTGGATGGTCACTTAGCCTTTTTTCGCACACACGCACACAAACCGACAAGGAAGCAGGTACTATTTCACCATAGTGGTTTGACCTAAGTATATACCTATGGCACCCTACTTACCTCAATGCAAAGGAGATAAAGGAAGAAAGAAGGAGTAGTCACAGCACCAGTTGGCACCCACACTGTTTTTGCAAGACAAAAGAGAGATGGAGGATGTTGTCTCCATTGTCGGAAAGTCCTGAGACAACCTCACCCATCTCCTGATGTCCGTGGGGTTGCACCTTCGCCGCCTTACTAGGGATCTGTGTCCTGTACCCAAGATAGGCATCACTGATTGAGTCGTGACGTTACACGAGGATCAGGCGCCTTTAAATCCTACATTGGGATCAGAAAAACCTAGTATCCAGACAAGCATAAAGCCAACCTGCCAAACCACCTTAATTGCCCACCATCTGTCCGAGCCAACCGATTGATTACCTATCCTAGCCAATGGGTGCGAAAGATGGTAGAGATGAAAGGAGAGTAAAGTTAAGTAGATTGTAGGTAGGAGCACCCAGAGGGAGGAGAAATCCCACTTGGGAAATCCAGCACAAACAGGAGAGGTGCAGCCACTTACATGTTTCTAAGGTGTAATAAAGGTGCTGGAAAAGGTAATTTTAAGACTCACCGGCACTAGGTCTTGCCTCCTTATATACCAATCACTTCTCACAGGAATTTTCCCAGATCACTCAAATCGGCCAAAGTCCATTCTATATACAAAAACAAAGACGCACATAAGATTGCTAATTACAGGCCCATTTCTGTTTCCATCTTTTTTCAAAACTACTTGAAAAAATCATGTACACGCGTCTGTTTTACATTTTCAATTAGCACGACATTCGTGTTACGGTTTAAGCCCAAACGCTCAACCTACATGGCACTCATGAACTAACAACCATGTGCAAACCTTAACCTTGCACTAAAACAAACTCCACACCATGGGGGTCTTCCTGGATCTCTCCAAGTCTTTTGACCCATGATAACAACATTCTTCTTCACAAGCTTTAACATTACGGTGTCCGTGGTGTATAGCCTTGGAGTGGTTAAGGAGTTAACTAACCGCTCACAATAAGTCTATGTACGTTCATCGCATCATCCAGTTGGCGTCCCGCAAGGCTCAATCCGTGGACCCCTACTCTTCATCCTTAAATGGAACGACACGCCAACACTTCTAGCACACTAAAAACTAATTTTATTTGCTGATGACACCAAAATTTTTCTCTCAGACCCTAGCCTTAATGCACTTTTTAACACATGAAACACGTAACTCGCAAAGAATCAGACTGGTTTTGGGCTACAACTTTCAATGTTCCCCCAAACTAACTACATGCTTTTCTCTACGCCACATCAAACTCAACAATCAAACACTGAACCATCGATAGCGCAGACAATCTCCCAGGTATATTCAACCAAATTCCTTGGTATTACAATCGACGACAAACTAACAAAGAATGAACACATCAACTATGTCACTACCAAAGCGTACACTAGGTAGCAAGTCTACAGAGTAAAACACACCATTAAGATCACTATACAAACATTAGTTTTTCCGTGCCTTAGCTACTGTCCATCATCTGGACCGCCAACTATCATTCAACGACTCGATAAACTCACACTCACAGAAATGGGCCATTCCCACTATCACAAACTCACCCCGACTCACACTTCGCCATTATTTCACTCGCTGAGGACCTCACCAACTTCAAACAGCGCTTTTCATGTTTGACTTATCACAACAGACCACCTACCTCCGACAATTACTCCACAACTATAACACTAGAACCAGCCGACAATCTCTCATTTTCCCCTCCCTAAATGTGCGTCTGAAAACACTTTATTCAGTACCTTGTCAATGTTTGGGTCACGCTATACGCTTTCTGACTCTTGATGAGTTTTGTAGGTGAAATGTCAAGTACCAGATACAAATAGTTATCTGTGTGTGTCCGATATGGACATGTTTTTGTGTCATTGTAAACCGCCCAGGTTTCCCACAGAATCAGTTGGAATAAAAATATTCAAAGAATTATAAAGATTAATGACATAATTCTCGTCTAGTCGTTTTTCAGACCTGTCACTGATGACATAACAGCCACTGCAGAGAAGGCAATATTTACATGGCTCTTTCGGATGCTTCGTTTCCTTTATTCGGAAGCGGATACCATTAGCAGCGCGACATTGAATATAATAATGATCAAATTGTAGAAGGAGACGATACCTTGAGCTTTCCTAGCTTTATCAGAATGTGCTGGGGATGGGGAAACCTTGGGGGAACTACCAAAGCAATCGTTATTATTACAGATGACGATGTATAATCTGGTATGTATATGGCTTTTATTTTGGCGTAATTACATTATACCCTCGGTACATCATGGCTTTAGTCTGTTCCCGTGGGCTCACCCACCGGCACCATGACCGCAGTGATCGTTACCAGGCTTTGCCAAAAACGCGGACAAATAGGGCACGCCATGGTGGTTAATGTCAATGGTTCCCCATCGTATGGTGGTTGTATCCCATTGGATATGTATTTGTGAACATGGGATTTTGGACGCAAAAACTGTATTACAACAAGGGTTCACATCTATGTTTGCTCTCGCGTGCCATATTTGTCCGCGATTTGGTAACGATCATTACGAGTAAGTATCACAGATTGAGTGAAGCACACCGGGAGTAGTTAACGGAATAAACTACATGATGCAGAGTATGCGCAAAGGGTGGTATGTATTTTGCCAATTGGTGATTTGAAATACAGTCATGCAAGGTCATGTAAAAATCATATTTTTTGCGCACACATCCAGAAAGTCTCAATAGATCTTTATTTTTCCAGAAGCAGCAATGCCGCCCCCACAAAAATCGGGTGTACAGCTATACCTGCATTACACCAAATCCGTTGATAATCATTCACTTTACCATTTACAATTACATAGTTTACAAGCTCAATGAACTATTTTTTTTTTGTTGAAATTGATAATATGAGCTGGTTTGTCTTTTTGCCAGCATACGAAAAGGAGTATCAAACATACAAAAACAACCTTTTCAATGGATTTCTCTGCCAACTCTGTCCGCACTCTATATAATTATTCGGCTGCGCAACAGTAGCAAAGGTGAGCATGGTCAAAGGAAAGAGAGATGGGCACTCCGCGCACGAGCTTGCTCGGCATGACACTTTACCTTACAATTCCCACAATCGTTGATGGCAGTCAAAATGGCCTCCAAAGTTGGTCAAATAATAATTATACACAATTTTTTTATGATTTTACCTATATGGCGGCCACTTTGGACACCTTGGATTTTATTTTAATTTGGAAAAAAAAAACAAATAATGGGAAAGTACTTACTAATTATTATAAACCAAATTCAAAAGAATATTTTCCAAATTTGATGTATTTTTTAATGTTATATACCATCTTTCTATGTGTATATTACACGAATATCATAGACTCGTACTCATTGATATTAAAACCACAAAGGTCACATATCCGTCAAACAAGGTGCATGCCGTGTGAAACGTGCATACGGCGTGCGTTTTCTTGTGTTAAACGCCATTCCGTCGTCTGCTGAATTAATGTCGCCGGCGACATAAATGATAAAATCGTCCTGTTTACCCATAAGGACGCCGATTTGTTTTTCATCATTTCAGGTGAGGGCTAATGTATATAAAGCTTTACAACCATGCAAAAATATCGATTTTTAAAAATCTAAGGTCGCACTATTTTTCAAATGTGCCAATGTGTCTTTGCGTCCTTTGATCATCACTTATTCCCCCTCCCCCCCCTTTGTTACTGTTGTATATGAAGTGTTTAGTTTGCTCTGATGGTGGCATTTGCTAGAGTATTGAAAGCTCAGCCTTTGAGTTTGGATGCCTCTTGGGAAAGATTATCTTATGCTCATGAAATGATATTACAGTGTTACGAAATAGAACACTCATAATGACGCCTAACTAACAGTCGAATTTCTCTTTGGGTTCATTGCATGATTTGAAATTCAGACTCCAAACGACCCCAAAGGCAACGCCTTTCAATGCGGCCGTGAGTGAGTCAGTTAAATACAGATGTTATTACTGGCTGGTCGCAGCAGTGGCGCCAGGGTAAAATCATAGGAGGAGCGAAACATCATGGGTGGGGGCAAAACATTACAAGATCAACTCATATAGGGCTCTCTACGCTGACGTCACGGGGAAGTTATAGGGCGGCGATTTTGCGGTGGGGATTGCCATAGGTCGCCGTGTAATTATAATTGGCGTAAAATGCCCCGTATTTTTACCTGAACGATAGCAGAAGACTGTAATGGTAGCCGCTCCTTAGGAAATAACATGCACATTTTAGAATGCCTATTCGTTTCACTTGCATGCCAGAAAACAATCCAAAGTAATGGCCATAAAAGGTGCCAAACGGCCTCGAATCGTAGTTTGTTCAGGAGTGACCCGTAGACGTCACGTTTGTTTTCACCTCCGATGAACCAGGGCTGCGATGAACTAAGATTCGGAGTTATAGTACGCGCAGTGTTGTGTGTCGAGAAGTGATACTGCGAAACGAGGGCTGATGATAAAGGCTAAGCACCGGCAAGTGACCCGGATGAGTAGACAGCCCTATAGGTTAAAAACCCTAATTTTTACGCAATTTATTGCTTAAAACCCTTGTTTTTCCTGAATTTTGAAAATCTCAAGGGGCGGCCGCCGCCCCTGGCTGGTCGTTCCGGCCAGCAAAAAGAAAGAGCAACAAAATAAACACGTACTCGTGCAAATATATTTATGCCATATACACAAATATTTCAGATATAAAATACGACATGGATTGTGCCGTTTACACTGTTTCGGAATCAGATGGTTCGCTTACAATTGACGTTAAACGAAGTGGCGGTATGGGTACCAGTACAACCGTTGGTAAGTAGCCTCTATTATATAGATGTAAACATGCTACATCTACAGTTATATTTTAACACAATATGAAAAATATAGTTATGCTCTCCTGTATTTCCGTATTTTTAAGCATTACGTAATTGCATAGGGGCTCCTAGTGGCCCATGCATTATAAAACAACTTTCCCAATGGAATTTCAGATGAATTCATCAATTAAAGATGAATATATCAATTAAAGTCACACACAAGTACACTCATTCCCTGGTATACTTCACTCTCACAAAGTCTCGTGCTTGCTTACAACAGTCCAACCCCATCTGTTGCATGTATACCAGTGCATGTGCTGTGAACTCCAGTCACATCTTTGTTTATTTAGCTGCTGTATATACCTCACTGTTAAAGACCTTGTATCCCATTGTCATATTCATCTTGCAGGCTATTGTGACCAAAACCCTGTTTTTTCGCTAAAACTTATTTATTGTAATAGTCTTAGAATTTAAGTCACTTAAATTTAAGTAAATGACTGTATCTAAGTTTATGTATAAATAATCCTTAACTACTTATATTTTCTTAGTCCTATGGTTACTTTGTTTGCTTTACAACTATCGCGCATCACAAAATCATATGAAGAAATACACTATCTTGATCCCCTTAAGTAGCTCTTAATCCACTCATTCAGCATTTGGCATTCTTGAAAAATGACTACTGACACCAAATCACGCATCACTGCAATAGATAAACGTACATTCCAGGACCGCTCACTGTCAGAGGGATTGGGGGGGTGGGAGGTTGTATTACAATAAAATCACCTCTCATACAGAATAATTGACACAACACCAGAACCAGAAACTCACTTTTCATCGATCTTACTATTAACACCAACAATGGACCCAACAACATAACGTCGGAGTATAGGTATTTAAGGACTGCACGAACACGCAATCCAAAATTTTAACAACAGTTTACGAGCAAATTCTCACTAAAAAAACCAACAGTGATGTACTATATGTCCCCGGTGACGTTAATATCAATCTTCTCAAATATTCTACTCATCCACACATTTGAAAACAACGTCGCTTGCACACTCGTATTTCTCCAAAATTAACAGACCCACACGATTACGCACAAACACACACTGTTTAAAAGTTCCTAATTTTACCAGAATTTACCTATTAAATTACGGTAACCCCAATTATTCCATATTTTAACGCTTTATTACCTATACCTAACACATAAAATTAAAGTTGAGAAGAAGAAAAATGTAAATAAACAGTGGTTTTAAAAAATAATATTACACATTTTGAAAAAGGTAGTATTTAACGCTGACCGTTATTACATTTTCCGTAACATTTCGTTACTTTGTAACTTACTTGTTGTTAATTGTAAGATACAAACTATGGAAAATCGTTTTACATATAAAATGTGGTTTAAATAACGTCGTCAGTAAAGTAATTAAAAATGCAAATCCGTATTTTCCCTATCATTTTTAAAATAATTTTAAAAAAACTCTTTTCCTGTCCTTTTTGTATATATTGAGTTTAATTAACAAAAGTAGTTACACACACATATATATAATGAATCTTAACATATTCCTATCAGTAAAGTCATGTAGTGTAGTGGTTAATGGTTTAGGACTTGTAATTCTAAGGACGGGGGTTCAAATCTATGTAGGTACATGTATTGAAGTTTATTCAATTGATGATAAGAAATAGTTGACATTAGAATGTGTTCATACCATATAAAACCAAAGTGTAGTAAAGGTTTTTAAATCTTTATTTCTTCACGTTTTCTCTTTTTGTTTATGCCTTTTTTTCTCAAAATTGTTTGCCTGAAATATAACTTTTATTACATCCACGTTGGTACGAAATACACGTTTGTCGGATGCCATAGCTACAAACGTGAAAATTTGGTCAGAGGCTTGTATAACGTTTTTAATTATAATAGTGTTTAAACAAGTCAAAAACCAACACAACGTTTAAGTGAGATTTTACGCCGTGATTTTTACCACGTCCCCTGCAATGGTTTCGTATTTTTACTGCTCTAGTTATGTTTTACGTTCTTCATGTAGTGAGTCCCAGCTGCCAGTCAATTGCCTGTTTTTTACAAGTTTATTTTTAGAACCCTGGTTTGATGCCGACCTCAGAAATTTGGTGCATTAATCGGATGGTCACGTTAAAGTTGAAAACTAAAGATCGTGTTCTTACTCTGATTACGAAAACGCCGTAACAAGGCTCAATACGAGTCAAAAAAGCCAATCTCGTTACTACAAGGGCAAAGTGGAAGACAATGTAAATATCCAAAAGCTTTGGGTTTTTTGAAAGATCTTGGTGCTGGAAAGTTATGTTCTACAAGGTCTTGCATATGGCCTGAAATTGGTGAAGAAGTGTGTTTTGAAAAGTAACGGTGGCAAAACGTTTAATAAGTTTTGTCACTGTAGCCTCTACCCTAGTAAATAAACTTCCCCTAGGTTCGGGGAAGTATGGTGTAGACTTTGTGATGATGTTTACCGAAAAATGATGTCAAAGAAATGGTTTTTAGTTTGTCCCATGTTGTGACGATAAGGTGTTAAAGCTGTTTTTGAAAATCAACACTAGTACGTCCACGGGCAGATATTTGCCAGCTCATTTTTTTTGAAGGATGCTGCTCCAATTATCCATAAACCACTGACTCTATCATCATCTGTCTATCGAGCCGGTGAAGTGCCTTGTGATATGAAGCGTGCGCGAGGTTTGCCTAGTTACAAAACGAATAGTAAAACTGATGCGGGCAACTATCGTTCCTGTGTCCATAATCAGTGTTTGTTTTCCACAATAGTTGACAGAATAATGTATGAACAGCTTGAAGTTACCTTAAGGAGGAGTCACTTCTTTACGACTTTCAGTCAGGATTTAGGCCTTCTTTTTCCCACAGATAACTTGTTTATTCACTTTGTCTATACAATTAGGAAAATGGGACAAAGGAATATACAGGGATGGTGGCTTTAGATCTGCAGAAAGCATTCGACCCAGTCAATCACATATTTTGTTTGTAAATTAAGAGCCTTAGGAATGACTGACAAGTTCTGTAAGTGGGTTTGACTCCTACCTTACCAGTAGATCGCAGGTCGTTGACATGGGTGGAGTGCAATCTGGACCCAGGGAAGTTACAGGCGGCGTCCCCCAGGGGTCAATTTTGGGTCCTTTGTTATTCCTCATATATGTCAACGACATGGCGGATGCCGTTAAGTGTAAGGTACTGTGATATGCAGATGATTCTGCTCTGAGTGGTCTCGCATAGTTACGTTTAAAATCATTCAGTAGAAACCATGCTGAGCTCAAGGCGGTTAATGAGTGGCCCGATCGATAACAATTATCCCTTCATTTTGGGGAAAACTGAGTCTATCCTGTTTGTACTAAACGAAAACTTGCAAGGCACTCAGAGCTGAGCAGTAAGTGTGGTGAAGCACTCACTCAACCAGTCAGAAATTAAATATTTAGGTCCTGATCTGGACCAATCTTTGTGTGGTGAAATAACAGGTAACAAAGTCATCAAGAGAGCTAATTCTAGGTTGAAGTTCTCTATAGGAAGGCAAGTTCTTGAATTTTACACAAAGAACGCTGGTTGCTGCTATAATCAGTGTCATATGATTATGGTTTGTTCAATCTGGTTTCCATCACTTTCTACCACACAAAATGTAACTTCAACAAAACCAAATAAGATTAGTAGGAAATATTTGGGTCTCCCTGCCAGGTCCCACGTGGGTGCTAGTGAGTTCACCAGGGTAAACTGGCTCCCGGTTCATCTTATAGTTTCTCAAATCATGACAAATCACATGTTTCGTATTATTAATGGTAGCGGTCCCTTCTTATTTTCTAAGTGGACATTATCAATCTCATGAAATTCACAGACACATGACTCGGTCTGGCTCTTTTGTCTCTTTTCAGACCTCGAATGAACCCCATGGCAAAATCATTCATTTATATCTCAATTGCCCTGTGAACCTCACCCCATAACAGCCAGTCTCAACAATGGAAATGGACATTTTTAAGAAGGAGGTCAAAAAGTTTTTCTTGGACCAATACGTAAGGTTGAACTTGACAGCTTTACATTCCTTAATAGCTTTCTATCATAGGCGGGCACTGTCCAATGTCTTTTGTCACATAAATTGCCTTTTTTTTTTCTTTTTGCTCAATTTTTGGATTTATGTAATTTTTTTGGATTGTAAATTATCTTGTCTTTTCATGCTCAGCCCACAAATAATTCCTCTCACTTAAATCTTGTTCAATATATCTTTTGTTTCTCATGCTGGTCCTGGTGAATTAATTGTTTGTCATTTTCATGTGTAAATATTTCTTTAGGCAGGTCCTAGGCTATTTTTTTGCTGTTGTATCTTTTCAGGCTGTTCTGGTTTAATTTTTTATTTTAATTTCATACCAATTTTTTTTTTCTTCTCCCCCTGCGTGAAAGCAGAGGGGGATATTTGCGAGGGCGCGAATGTCTGCCGCGGCGTTGTTAGTTGTGTGTGGCCCAAACAAATTGGCCGTATGTTGGTGTGCATGCGATGCTGTGTGCGGATGTACGTGTTTGGGATGGATGTGTTGTGTGGCGTTTGTGGATGGATTGTGTGTGTGTGGATGGATGTGGTGTGTGTGTGTATGATTTGTGTGTATGTGTGTATGGATGTGTGTTTGGGTTGTGTTGTGTGTACGTGATGCATGTATGTGTATGTATTGTTTGTGAGTTCGATTTTGGTTCGTGTTTTCTGAGGTTGGGTGTGTGGACGTTTCCTTGGGTGTGCGGGTTCGTGGAGGGTGTGTCTGTTTCGTCTGGGTTGGTGTTCCGGCCTGACCATCTTTCCGGGGGGAATGACTCAGTTTGCTTGCAAGTTTTTTATGATTTGTATTTATATAAGATTCTCATGAATATGGTGCTTATGCAATTTTGTATTTATGTGTCTTTGTTGTGTACATATTTAAACGTGTGATGTGCATAATACTTGTATTATTATTAATATATTTTTAATATTTTATCTTCTCTTCAACGGTAATAGGCTCAAGGAACCAAATGGAAATAAGTTTGTATTTATTGGTACTTTCTTGGTGTTTGTTATCCTTTGTTATGACCTTAATAAAGTGAAATGAATTTACTACACTCATTGACCCTCTTAACCAACTCCACTTACACAGACTGCACCCAGCGATATTTGTCACTGACACTATCACTTCTATCCCCAATCTTCCTCATCACATCCCTTAAATTGATTTATTGGTATGAATCATCACATATATGAGGAAATATCCCTAAATAAAACGTACCATATTGTTTTCATGACCATTGGAGTATTCCTTGCGAAAAAAATCCAGATTTATTCCGACAAATGTACACAACTGTACAGCAATCATGGAAGCTACCATGTTTATTCCCTATGGTATATTTACAACGCCGCATGCAATACCGAAACAGAAGCCAGCGAAAATATATCACGTGACTTTGCCACAAGTTTGCCACAAGCCTCATCCTTGTGAACTTCGTTGAGCACACAAAGGATAGGAGCGAAGTTCGTTTAGAAATTTGTATTGCAAAAAAAAATACACTTTTAAAACCTCAGTGATTTGAGGAAAATGTAAAGAGGGCTGTTTTAGATATCATTTTGTGATTAACAAAGGTTTTAGTTGGCCTAAACACTAACGATCCAGGAAAACGTGGACATTTTAAAAGGGGTCGCGTAATATTTTTTTATCGCAGTCGCACTATAACCACTGATCTCTATAGACTCTATACAATGGATTGCTACAACAACAGTAATAAGGATATATCTACCAAAAAAACGTTCAACGTAAAAACACAAAACCAAGTTTTTAAAAAAAAAAGTACGAGCCGGTATAAAGTAATAATTTTAAGAGAGCACCATTCAATACTCAAGTGCGTCTGCCCCCTTGGCAAACTTGGTCCCATGTCTCCATTCCTAATTTCTTTGTTGTTTAGAACTGTTTGTGACATTTCATTAAGGAACCCATATCAATTAGACCAAAATGTTGATTTAATACTCCAATCTGCATTTACTTAAGGTTATATTGGCAGTTTAGTTTGGAATAGTATTCCTATTTCTTGTGTAAAGGGTGTCTTGTTCTGACTTTAATACTTTTTCAAAATTTCTTAGTGCGTTTGTTTTCTTGCTTGATGTCTTGTTGTTAGAGATGTATTCAATAATGGAATAAAGCCCAATCTCCTGGTAACATCAATTGTCTTCCCAATGAACATGTTGTTTTCGACGGATCGCGTCGACTGTTCATGAAGTATGTTTGGTTCAGAAGTTCTTTGATAGGAGTCAAAACTCATACGTATTTTTCCTGGGGTATTTTACCCATTCTTTCTGTGAGATACCCTTCAGGAAGAAGGGTACTAACGACCATAGGAATGTCCCGCTGCTCTGGTTGACTCACATGAACGGGTTTGTTTTTAACCCGGCCATTAATTTGCATTAGCAACTCTAGCATGAAAACTCTAAATTATATTTGGGCTGTTTTGGAAGGTTTGCTGGTGGGAAAACTGATATTATTCTTTTGCATTGTAGAGAAAATTGGACCCAATTTGCCAATGGGGCAGACGCACTTGAGTATCTTTGGTGCTCTTGTTACATTTACTTAACTTTATACGTCTCGTACTCTTTTTAAAACCTTGGTGTGTTTTTTACGTTGAATAACGTTTTTTTTTGGTAGAATTTCTTTATTTTTTTGAACCTCAATAGCTAATCAAATTTTGAGATTTAATACATTTATTATATTTGGAAAATCAAAACTTTTATATAATCGTTTTTTGGACTTAAATTTCCTTCCGTTACTGAGAATTCAGATTTTTAAAGTTTCGGCAATTTTAGGGTCTTTTTCATCACAGAAAAATTAAAAAGGGTATAAATTGTGGAAGTGTATATTTGGTCATTTGTCCAATAATACACTGGTATTTTACATTTTAAAAGAAAAGAATGAGTTACTCTACTACTTTTAACTCTACTGCTTTGCATTTAGGAAAAAGGCGTATTTCACCAACAGGACAGGTGGAGATTCTAAGGAAACCGCTTGTTTATGTCTACGATAAGCTTATAAAATAAAGATGCCTCACTCAGAATCCTTTAAACTGGTGAAAAGCGCATAAAAGACCCCTGAAAACCCCCAACCCGGCTGAAGTAACAAAAACTAATTTGGCAAGCAAAAGTGCGGGATCATGTTTTTTTTTCCTTGAACAGTGGCATCTCTTCTCTGCAAAATATGAACATTATGTCCGAACAAGAAAATTTACAAACCAAAGCATGCATGAATTTCACATTACCATATTAGCTTTGGCATTAAAATCCGAATTCAATTTTATAATCAAATACCTTTCAATTTTGCCGGAGTGTACGCAACCCGATCTAGACAGATGACATCTGATGATTAGGAATAATCATGTCAGGACCAACACTGTACCCTACACTAGACAGTTTCTCCTACTGTGTACAGTACACTGAGGGGAACTGGTATCTGTGTCTGTAAAAACTACCAAGAGAGGTCTTCGTTCACCTAGCAAAATCCAGGGAAGACTGCTACATGAGTCCTTTCCCAATATTTTCTCCCCAGAACAATCCTCATGTAATGAAGCTGTGGAAATAGACTTGCCCCAAGTCCTCCAAGACTACCTACTCATAATCCTGAAACACACCTTGCTGTCTGGAATTGCCCGAGTCTATGAAAAATAAATCTTTCCGTTATAAGTGATCTCATCATCTCTGAAAAGTTGACATCTTAGCAATAACAGAGTCATGGCTTAGAGGCGATGCAATATGTGATCAAGCCTTTGCTGATATTTCCAATACTCTACCGGATTTCTCTATCAGACTTTCACCTCGCATTGGCAAGCGAGGAGGTGGTATTTGTGTCATCCACCGTAAAGGGTACAAAACAGAGAACAAAGTGCACATTCCAATCTTTTGAATGCCGTCGAAATGACAGTCCTGTCTGGTACCCAGGATTTCTGGTGGATTAACTGTTCTCGTTCCACAACCTAAATCTACTAGCCAACAGTCCCGTCCAATTTTTTTGAAGAATTTTCTCATCTTCTTGAGTCAATTTGTGTCACTGTATGTCCTTTCATCATCTGTGGTGACCTTTCAAAACAGTTCACAGGACATCCTCAATGACCGTGACAACCAAAACCTTTCAATGAACATTCTTCGCGTCAGCCCGTTCTTTATCGCACTGGTTAATGAACCAACTCACATACGTGGTCACATGCTGACCTCCCTCATCACCCCAGCGAAGAAAGAAAACGGTGTGGATTACAATGTCTGTATTCATAGTCTTCCTCTGACCATAGTGCTATTTGTTTCAATGCTGCTTTGTCTCGCCCTCTGCGTCACCAAGCGCACTGTCAAGTTTCGCAAGATATACGCGAAATTGATTTGGAATGTTTCTTTCAGATGTACTGAACTCTATCCTCCTGACAAATCCTTCAGAGGATATCACGATCTAATTAAACAATATAACTCGGTCCTCAGTGACTTCTTGCAAGCAAAGGGCGCCCGTTATTCCTCGGCCAGATCTCATCAAGACCAAATACTCCTTGGTATGACGAATCATTGCGTACCTTGAAACGTGAGAAGCGCCCCTTGATTACCATTACATGCGAGCTGTTCCACTCAATTTCACCAATCCATCCCTTTCATTCACTGAAGCATTCTGGAAATGTCGCAAGGATTCCAAATAAAATCATGCTCTTTTGATCCATTACCCGCTGGTTTACTTTCACAGATCTTGGATATTCTCTTGCCATCATTAACATCAGTGATAAACCAGCACGTCTTAGAGCTTTGGGGTTTTTCCATCTGACCTCAAGTCGTCATTGTTTGTCCACTTTCTCAAAAAGGCAGTCTTGCCAGAGGTGAAGAAAAATTACCGCCCAATCTCAAATTTGTCCTTCCTTCGGCAAAGTGATTGAGCGTGCTGCATGCAACAATTTTGTGAGTATCTATCTGAAACAACCTTGTTTTGTGCCCAAAACACAATCTGCTTACAGACAACCACAGCACTTAACCGCCCTCACTCTCGGATGTACAACAACCTTTTGATGGCTCTTGACAATCAGGAGGAAGCCATCCTTGTGCTCCGGGACCTGCACTGCAGCTGCTTTTGACACCATCGATCACAATATCTTCTGCTTGATCGCTTAAAAGTGGCAGGTAGGATGTCTGAGTTACTGTCCTTAATTTATTTGCTTCCCTATTTGAAGGACATGGCAACAGAAAGTGTTGTCATCGCTTATGAAGCATCGTACCTATGTGTAGGATCTGGGCAATGCCCCAGAGTTCTCTGCAGGCCCCATTATGTTGTTGCTTATACGCCCCTGTTGAGGATAATCATTCATGCGCATGGTCTCTCGTGTGTCATCTACCTGACGATAGCGCAGCTTCCTTCGTCACTATGAACCTAACAGTCCGCCCACTGCTATAAAATCAAATTAAGCAGTGCATTTGTGACAAATCAAAACCTGGAATGGTTAACAATTAACCCTCATGTTTAAATGAGAGTAAGACAGAGTACTACATGTTACTATTTCCAAAGAATGCCAATATACCCAAATCTCTCATCTCACCGCCGGTATTCGCAAGTTTAATGACTCCAGTTCAAACTGTTCGCAATCTTGGTGCCATCTTCAACTGTCATCTAAACGATGTCACCCCATCTTCATAACATCTGCGTGGGCCTCTTTGCTCTAAGAAAGGTTGGTCCTACGTAAATATCTGGACAAGCAACTATAGGAGAAACTCATCCACGCTTTTGTCACATCAAGATTGGACAGTAATAACCGTCTTCTCATTGGCCTTCCTGGCAAAGAGACCTCAAAGCTCCAAAAATCAAATTCCGCTGCTCGTCTTGTTTCTCTGTCTCCAGAAAACGCGAGCACATAACACCAGTCCTCTACGATCTAACCTGGCTTCCAGTTCAAACAGGATTGCTTACAAAGTTCTCATCCTCACATACAAAATTCTCAGTGGCATGGCACCTTCATACCTCTGAACTTGTTTTCCCACACTATGTTTCCATCCCGGTGTCTTCGTTCCTACTTACAAAATCTTTTGAGACTCCTTCTGCTCGACTAAATCATATGGGGTGAAGAGCTTTTGCCCATTGCGCTCCTAAACTGGATAATTTGCCAATCGAGATACGCTAGCAACCATCTCTCACACAATTCAAATCTAGACTCAAAGCTTATCAATTCCAAGTTGCTTATTCTTAATGTGCATCACTGCTAATTTTGTTATGTTTTTGCTCTGATAATTTTATGTCAGCGCATTGAGATGTTTCTTACTTTATGCGCTTGATACGCACGTATTATTATTATTATCTTTTTGTTAGAGAACATATTTGTAATCGCCTTATTTGTAAAATAGAATACACGTCTACACATGAACTCACTGCATTGTTGCTGGAATGTGGTGAACTATATGAACTGTGCCACTGATTACGAGGTAATTTACGATGGTATTAAATGAACATCTCAATAAAAAATAGTACTTTCAGTAATTGAATTTCTACTTTAATATCATGCAATTAATCATCTCACTAAAAAGAATGATAGCACCAACTAGACTTACTAGATATACCACATTAATAAGTCGGAAATGGTAGGCTCGAACGGCTCGAACCGACTGAAACCCCCAAAATAAAAATAAATAATTTTCCTTATCTTGACCAGTGGGCAATCAAAGGTAGCTTAGAACATTCGGGCGAATTGTGATTCCTTGAAACATTCCCGATCAGTTTCAACGAAATTTAGATGTTGTATTGAATGAATCGCTAGTTTTTCATCATAGGGCTCTGACAATTTAATGAATTACATTGCAGATTTGTGTCTGGTAATGGCCGCTTACACTTTGGTCCAGGAGCACTAGTTTTCTTTTTTGCTCTTTTTCCTTGGTAAAATTTTAACTCACTAGATTGTCTCTGGTATGAAAGAAATGAAGGCTGCTCGATACTAGACGGGGCAGAAATTTCCCTTGATATTTATTTTTTCGGTTCAAATTGGATAAATCACCGGATTATTTTAATAATGTTGTCTCATTTTCCGTCTAGGTAGTACGTTTTTATATATTTTTTTAAACGAAATACTTCAAAGACCACATATCTATGTTAATGAATATTCATTGTAAAATCGAAACTTACAACCTTGGTGTTTCCGAAATACCTGAATCTACCAATTAACATAACTTCCATATCAGTTCAATGGTCAGGGTGACCGTTCGCCTACAAATTAAAGATAATGATCACCCATAACTGAATACTACATAATTTTAATAAGGCCAAAGTGGTGGCCACAGGCGGACTCGAAATGACAACAACCGACTAACCAAAAGTAAAAATCACTGACGCCTATCGCTTATGAACCGCTGCGCCACGGAGGGAGCTTGTAACATAAGACCGAATTGTTGTATAATGCTAGTAGGGTTTCATTATGATGTTCACAAAAAACAATTTCCGTTAAACCATCATTTCTTTCTTTGTATGAATAATTAAGTTTTCAATGTAGCAGTAAAAAGTGCACATATGAGGATAAAAAGAAAACATGTCTAAAATTTTTGTCATATTAATTGCGTAATAAGGCTTGTAAGGCCTGTGAGACCGTTTTTAAGTTTCACATTTTTTTTTTAAGTTTCACATTAATCGCTATACATGACCTTTTGAAAGCATATTCTAGCGCGGTCGTCTCCGTTGTCTAAATTCATATCTTTCTTGCTCCTGAAATGTAACAAATATCTTCTGAGGGTTGAAATATATTCTGAGGCTATTGTATTAAAGTAGTTTATCGGTCGTTAACGATACTCCCCACCTGGTGGTTTTACTCGTCAACAAAGGGAAGTTTGTTTCTCTGATATATACTCACGTGTGGTCGCTTGTATCATGGATGTTCTAACACATGCTTTTTTTTGCTGTTTTTCTTATTTTGTTGTTTTTATTTTTAACACTTTGGTGCCACACACCTGTGTATCTTTAATAAGATTTGGAAATGTTTGAACTATAGAATGAATTAAACTTCCATCCATAACCTTCAATTGGCAATGTGAGACCGGAAGTAAAGAAATGATCTTATTCTCTCGTGTAATTTTTTAAATGTGCTGAAAGTCGTTGGCTACCGCCGGACTCGAACCGACAACAAGAGACTATCCAAAAGCAAAATCATTTAAACCGTGCAACGCTTAGACCGCTCGGCCCCGAAGGACGCTTAGCTCAAGACGCAAATTGTTGTATATGAATGTAAGTGATGGTTCAGTAGTGATGTTTGAACAAAAGAATCCCGTTAAACGACGTCATTTTCTTTTGCATAAAGTGAATTATCTTATATCACTAAAAGGCACATCATGAGATACTAGAAATTATGTATTAATTTGGAAACTATCATCTAAATCCATTTCGTACTAAAGGCTGTAAGGTCTGGGAGACCACTTGTAAGCTTTAGCGCACTTTTTGCCACTAATAATCATTATAAGTGACCGTTTGAAGTACTTCTAATTCTCGTTCTCCGTTTTTCTTTATTCATAAGGTTGCCATGAAATGTGTAAATAATTTTGTGGGTTGAAATACATGCTCTGGTTTGTATTGCGAGCGGTTAAGTGATATTGATATATTGTCCACCTAGTGCTATTTTCTCGTCAAACGCCGCGTCAAACAAGGGAAGTTTGGTTCTGTAATATACTCACGGTGTGTGTCGTTTGTATCGTGGGCTGTTTTTTAATGGTTTTTTTTTGGCTGTTTTTTTTTTGGTTTTTTTTTAGTTGTTATTTTTAAACTTGGTTGACACACTAGCCGTGTGTCTTAATTAGATGAATGGAGCAACGGTGGACATCTTGGTCTACCAATACAATTGCATTCCAGAGACACCTGTTTAACAGATTGTATCCATCCCCGAGTGCACGTTTAGAGACATGCCATCCCATACGCGCAAAAGAAATGAGCACACTGAATTGGCTTGATTCTATAGACTGTTTTGTCGCTTATCCACATTTCAATGGAAACAAATTTTGTATAAATGACCGGCTCTTAACCACCTGCTTGGGCTCTTTTTGGATGACCAATATGGCCATCAGTGCCTCAATTACGAAGCCAAGGTTTCCAATCCTTTGCACCATAGAGGAGTGCCAAATCGTGGGAAACACATTTTTCAATCGGAATGAATTTTGGCCATGAAGACGAGGTTAGAACGAGTTTGGGGTTTATTCCGTATTGAAATGCGTTTACCACGATTTGGCACTCCACAACTCTCATTGTATACAGTGTGAGTCAATAAAAACCCTACATTCAGAATAAAAAAATAAATAAAATAGTTAAGAATTATTTTTGCTCAAATGTTTGCTTTGGTTATAAAGAGGGATAAACAGGCTTTCAGAAAACGTTTATTTGGTGTCATTTGGACTTTGGAGGAAGAAGTTATGTTTATTTTTCTGAGAGACTTAAAAATCCTGTTTGGCCGATTTTGAGCCAAACAAAGATACATCGTTTACATAGAGTAACATGGTCTTCAGCAGTGATTGGAGTAAAAACATTTAACACCAAAGTATTGTTAAACAATAGAAAGTGGGAGGGTATAATTAAAGGATTATAAAATAATATCCCAGAGATTACAAAAGAAAATGCTGAGTAAAAATGCTCGATTTCCCAAATAAAGTCAAGATAGCTGTGTAAGACCACAGTTTACTTTGGTTCAGCAAGATTCCATGGTTTTAACCTACAACGAAACTTGGGAGCCAAAGTGAAACTTTAGAAGGTTTTGTATTTCGCTTGAAAAAACAGTGCGATATTTAATTTTTAATACCAATTTATTTACAGAAAACTTCAGCTTTAGTTCTTCTTGCAATTTATGGACGCCGGGTATACTCTATTTGTGCAAAATAATTACCTCAGATATGTAAAACAAAAAGTCTCTGAGCAGTTTCATTATGTTCATGAACTGTGACATTGATAGGAGTGATTTTCAATAACTGACTCTGATTAAACAATGGTAATTTAATTGAAGATATTTTACTTATAATTATGTTACACAATAGACCGTTTTATTCAAGCTGATATGTTTTTGTTGAGAACAAATCGATACCATCTGAAATTGTATGTGTGAATTGCCTTTGCTATAATATGTAATGGTATACGTCGGTGACGTCTCTCCGCATTGTATGGCTAAAACAGAACAGAATTTTTAGGTCTCTCCGCAAAATTGACATAGTTTCCTGAACCCAAAGTCCGAAGTCACAAATAAAAAAGCTTCTGATACTTGTGTATCATCCTGTAAACAACCACAGCAAATATTTCAACAAAAATACGTGTAAACATTGAAGACAATCTTCCCTGAAGTAGGTTTTTTATTGACTCACACTGTAGAGAATCAGTGTCGAAACCCACTAATGCGCTGTTCAGCATCTACGTATTTTTCAATGTACCGAGTATCGCTTATTTTTAGATGAGAGTTCCTAATTTAATTGTAAAAACTTACTTCGCAAGAATCCCCAGGCTCTTTTTATACAAATGTTAGGCACAAATGTAATGCCCTTTTTGATATTTATATAATTAAGCGGTGTTTTTAATTCAATGTTATACTCAGTTTTCTGATAATGTGACCCTCCCACTTGTGGAGTGTGAACAATTCAATGAGGCGCATAGTCGAATTCACTCCGAGCTTATCCTTCATGCCTGTTGTTTTGTGTCTCCATCGGGGGGCTAGGGAAAACCAAGTGTAAATCAAAATTCTTAAAATCATATATCGTCTGTTCCCACAAATAAAACTGGCACATTTTGCTTGAAAAAGAATAAAATGTGCACTTCAATTTCATTTCCCAATATCAGGACTAGTGGATACCCCATAGACTTCAAGCAAACAATGGAGTTAAGATCTTCAATCACCGCCCGGTTACCGGGTAAAAACACTAACTCCAAATTCCCTTCTCTGGGGTGCAGGACCAATTGTTATATTGTCGCGCAGCTGAGAGATTCAGCTGTTTTACGCTCTCACGTTAGAGACTGAGTATTTTTCAGGACAAAATACTTAACCTCATTCACAAGTATCCTAATATTTGAGCTTCTATAGTGCGTGTTCATTTTAACTTTGGCCATATTTTTCACATTGTCTTAGTAAAGGAAGAAACATGAACAAACATATGAGAGAATGTTGCTGCAAGCTTTGACCTAATCAACTTTGTGCAGAACCAAAATCCGTACTTATTGCTAACTTCATTTCTATTCATTTACTTACCAAACGCGTTTTCAGAAGAAATTTTAGTGTCAACGACCTCTATTATAATGTACAACTGGTTAGGGTTATTGTGAGAGAGGACGGGTATTTGTCACTCAACCCCAATCGTGGAGGTGGTAACACCTGGCTACATATCCGGCCCTTTGTAATATCTTTAGCTCATGGGTTTGCTAAGTCTATACATATCCATTGGTCTCTGCTATTGGGAAAAAGAAATTGAGGTGACATTTCTAATAGTTTTAAGAAATTTTTCCATTTTATAGTGTGCGGGAACGGACGTAATGGGATCGTAAAATTTATTATGGAATTACACTTGTTTTCCCCTTAGCCCCCCATGGGGACTCAAATTTGTTCATACATTGTTCTTTGGTCCACGTCCCCATGGTCTAGCAGGGGGACTTTTTGTTAATCATGTTATTGTGGGAATGTTGCAGCTGAAAATACACTATAGTTGCTTTTTCCATACATGAATAAATTGTATTAGTGGCAGTTTGTGAGTTAAATGACCGAGTGTCCTCCAAGAATACTCCGTGTGGCACGTGCATTCGAATTGAATTCTTTCATTACCCTCTCCGACTTAAGCCGCCGTAGAAGTGCCACCTTATAGGATTCGTTGCCCCAGCAATCGGTCAAAACAAATCACAGGGCGCGGGACCTTCCACCCATGAAAAGATTTGAATTCCTCCCGCTTTTAGCCCCATCATTTGTTTGGACCGATTCCGGGTCATATAACACGTCCGTGTATAGAGTTTCCCACCACCCATCTGTCTTTGTGTTTCCCATTGAGTGCTGTATGCATCTTTGTTTCAGCACTGTACCCAAATACCTCGTCTATCAAGGTCACGGTTGATATTCCGTACATGTTGCTATGGTATGCTATTAGGACACTCTCTCATGGGGAACACTCAGTTTCTTTACAAACCGGGACAACGAATCCTATTACTGGCACTTCTCTACAGCGAATTGAATAGGCCCAAAACTCCAGGGGACGAAAGTATCAACGCGACTAGAGTTTTATAAAGTAAACGCGCTGTCTTTCATACATGCCAAAACTTGACTAACCACCGTCATCTTTCAATTGTGT
The DNA here is from genome assembly GCA_023653785.1 of Ophioderma brevispina. Taxonomy (NCBI): domain Eukaryota; kingdom Metazoa; phylum Echinodermata; class Ophiuroidea; order Amphilepidida; family Ophiodermatidae; genus Ophioderma; species Ophioderma brevispina. Next base: position 26,541 of record JAMKCH010084750.1, read on the forward strand.
GAAAGACTAAACACGACTTGTGGCAAAACGAGCGTAAATAATACACATGGCATACCGTTAAATCGTCTACTGCTCGACAGTTAAGAATGAAATGGTGTTTTCTTCGCATAGGAATACTCCAATGACGCATTGAAAACCATCTGGTACGTCCTTTATACAAATATATACTGACAATGAGAGTCTCTGGTTACACTATGGATCCAAGGTGACTACATTTTGCTATTTTGCTGATGGACGCAGTCCCCCCGAATCAAAATTGCACTTATGTATCACCGGAGGACCATAGTTTAAGCAGGACCGATAGAGTCAGTATATTTTGTTTTATATACTTTCCTATAAATTTCCATTTAACAATGAAACACCTCATAAATTTTTGGCATTGTTCAATTCATTGAAATTCACAGTCAACGATTGGTATCATCTGTGAATGAATGTGGTAGTCCAAATGCGGGACGCATTACGTACGACGCGCAATGCGGACGCACTACTACGCGATCGCATTAGGTTACGCGATTTAAGCAACCGTAATAAGTCTATGAGCCGTAATAGGTACTTCTGAAAATGAACTATTACGATTGGGCGTGGCTTGGCGTAAAAAACTTTTACTTTTTTTTTCAGCGTGATATTTTGCACAATGAACAATCTTAAATTTATAATGAAGTATATCATTAGGGATATCCCATTATATATATATATGTGTGCCCTTTAAGAGCTTTAAGCATAGGCACGCCACAAAACCAACAATCACTAAACGAGACTGCAGAGATCACAACATTCGCACCTTTAACCGCAGACTCAACACTGAGTCATGGGAAAACATACTCAATAAACAAACATTGCTATTTACAAAAACAAAGACGCACATAACATTGCTAATTACAGGCCCATTTCTGTTCTTCCATCTTTTTTCAAAACTACTTGAAAAAATCATGTACACGCGTCTGTCTGCATTTTTCAGTAAGCACGACATTCTTGTTACGGTTTTAGCCAAATGCTCAACCTACATGGCACTCATTGAACTAACAACCAACCTTAACCTTGCACTGAAAAACACACCATGGGGGTATTTCTGGATCTCTCCAAGGCTTTCGACACCATTGATCACAACATTCTTCTTCACAAGCTTCTTCTTCTTGCGTATGAGGCAGCAGCTATGTTGTAAGCGTTGGAGCCAACTCACTGTTGATTGGTTGGGGTTTGAGAAATCTGTGTCCACCGGTGGACGAAAGGTAGGGCACTCATTGAGAATGTGATCCGCAGTCTGTGACGGAGAACCACATTGGCAGGCTGGCGATGGCCGCAGCCCCCATCGTGCATATTGCTATTGAAGCGACCGACTCCTGTGCGAATCCGGTTTAACGTGACCCATCCCTTACGTGGGAGATTGCTGCCGGGTGGTAGTTCTGTCTTAGGTGTAATAGAGAGTTGATCTGGTCTTGGGGTATCTAGCCAGGCAGTATTCCATGTCTGTAAGATGTTGAAAGGGGAACTGGAGAGTTTAGCAGCGTGTCGGCAGAAAGGTCGGCGAGAGCGCAGTCTCTGTCTAACGAGTTGGTGTGATTCTTTGAGAGTGTTATGCAGCAGGTGCTTGTTGTCCAGCAGGGCCTTGTTCACTAGTTTATGCGTGTGGTGTTCTCTCCGAAGTACTGCAGGTGCAATGCCTGAAAGCACTGGTAGGAATTCAGATGGAGTACGACGGAGGCAGCCAGTGAAGGTTCTCAAGGCCTCGTTGAGTACCGTGTCCAGCTTTGTGTGAGAGCTGTTGCACCATGCTGGGCGGCATATTCAGCAGTGCTGTAGACCAGAGCCAAGGCAGTTGTGCGTAGGGTCGTTGGGCTGGCACCCCATGAAGATCCAGCAAGTCGGCACAGGAGGTTATTCCTCGAAGATACCTTGGCGCATACGGACTCGAGGTGCTGCCGGTAGGTAAGCTGCCGGTCAGGCTTCACTCCCACGTAGGTTGGTGTAGGATTGTATGGCAGAGGCGCTCCATTGAGGTTGATTTGAAACTGGCGATGAGCCTCTTTGGTGTTGAGGTGGAAGGCAGTAGCGGTGGTCTTGGCTTCGCTCAGCTTCAGTCTCCATGTCTTGAGATATGCTGCAAGTAGGGCCATGTCTGTAGTAAGTGTGCTTTCTACTTCTGTCCAGCTGCTGTCCGAGGGGAGGAGGGCAAGATCGTCGGCGTAGCCATATTGTCAAGATGTTGTTTGAGGTAAATCGCTGATATACAAGTTGAACAGCATAGGAGCCACTACAGATCATTGTGGTACTCCGTTCCTCAGACGACACAGACGACTACTCTGCCCATCACTGGTCTTGAGAATAAAGCTACGGTTTGCAAGCATGTTACATATGAATTGTACAAGGTGACGATCCGGGATGGTCCTGAGAAGCTTGAGTGTCAGGCCCTGGTGCCACACGGTGTCGTATGCTGCAGTAAGGTCCACCAAGATGACGCCTGCCTTACGGCGCTTTTCAAAGCTTTCCTCAATATCATTTGTGAGTTTTACAATCTGATGGACAGTGCTCTGGCCACGGCGAAATCCTGCTTGTTCGTCAGGCAGATGGAGATCAACGATGCGCTCCAGCCGGGCCAGGATCATCCTCTCAAGGAGTTTGAAGGAGACACACAGTAGTGACATTGGGCGGTAGTTCTTAGGGTTTTCGACAGGCTTGTTTGGTTTGGGGAGTGCGATGATAGTACCATACCAACTCTCCTCCAATCTTGGGTAGGGACTGGTTGGTAAGGCAACATGTGTAGAACTCCTGGAGCCAATCTAGACATCGTGGGCCGCACTGCATCAGGAACTCTACTGGTATGTTATCAGGGCCCTGGGCCTTTCCACTCTTTAGTTGGCTGATAGCAGAGGTAAGCTCATCTAGTGAGAAGGATGTCCAAAGTGACCCGTCCACGCCGGGGGCTCGACGAAGTTTGGTGATCTCTTTTTTGACAGAGCGAGTGTGATCCTTATCAATGTTCTTGAAACGACCATTTGCGAGGAGTTGCTCAGCAATTGAGTTGGCAGTCACTGGACATTTCGATGGTTTGGAAATTCTGTGAGACGGTTTATAGTCTTCCAGGCCTTCCTGCTGGAGTGGGTGAAGTCGATTCCTTGGACCGTCTCCTCCCAGCGCTCACGGCGTTTCCTGTCCAAGCAGTTTGTCAGATCTGAAGCCTTGGATGAAGCTTCTTCCCCGGGTTCAGAATTCAGGAAATCATTGTAAAGGGTGTCACATTCCTCATCCCAAGATGGGATATAACTGCGACGGCAGCCACGTGGGATGGTCTTCTTTGCTATATTAATAAAGAGTTGACACAGTGCTGTGTAGTAATTGTCCAGGTTGGAGGAGGTTGGTGTCGGGAGGTTGGGCACTTCTGAATCCACCAGGTTCTTGAACTGGTCCCAGTCTGCCTTGCGGAAGTTCCACCTTTTCACTGGCTTTGTTGGTACAGCTTGGCAAGGCTCTCCTGAGCGATCAGTGATGGTCTGTGTTGGGACTTCGGAAAGCGGTCGAGAACAGTACGGTGAATGGAGATGGTGTCCATGTTTGCAAAAGCAAGGTCAGGGTTTGTAGACGTATTCCACCTTCCAGAATTGAAAGTGTCTGGTTGCTTGGGGTCGTGTAGAAGTTGTATCACGGATTTTGAGTCCCAGTCCTCTAGGGTAGCTCCATCAGGGTTGGTTTTCCTGTAACCCCAGGTAATGCTATGGCTATTAAAGTCGCCAGTGTAAATGCAGGGTGCACCATAAGTTGGTAGAGAATCTGCTTGGAGCCGATGGTTAGGTGGCTTGTAGACATTGGTGACATGAACACCTGCAATTTGGGTTGTTGCCCATTCCAGGGTGGAGTCTGCAGGAGAGGTTGCAATTTGTTTCCATTGGGATGAGTTACTAGCAAAGGTTGCAATCCCGTTGGTAGCGCTCTCGGTGTGTGCAGCTAAGGTGTAGCCGCAGATGTTCAGAATGGAACTGTCAGTAGCGCGTGTCTCTTGGAGGAGAATTGCAGTGACTTTATGCGCATGTGTAAGGTATTCGATGATGTTTATCTTTGCCCTAGTGAGACCTTCCACGTTTAGTTGGAGCACTGAGATGCCATCTGACTTGACATCTGCCTGCCCTGATAAGGGCACGTGTGCCAGACTGGCATCAGATAGTGTCCTCTGGCGGGGCATGATTAATACAGTGAGATAAAAAAAAGACAACAGTAAATTAAAAAGACAGTGAATTAAAAAAGACAACAGATGTTAGCGTAGCCTCAGTTGATTATCATTCGCCTGAAAAGATCAGTTTCCGGGTTCACCACGAGGAGGTTGATAATCTTGAACCCCATCATTCGCCTGAAAAGATCAGTTTCCGGGGTTCACAAGCTTTATCATTACGGTGTCCGTGGTGTATCCTTGGAGTGGTTCAGGAGTTACCTAACTAACCGCTCACAATCAGTCTATGTACGTTCCATCGCATCATCACAGTTGGCGTCCCGCAAGGCTTAAACCTTGGACCCCTACTTTACATCACTTAGATTAACGACATCACCAACACTTCTAGCACACTAAAACTAATTTTATTTGCTGATGACACCAACATGTTTCTCTCAGACCCTATACTTAATGCACTTTTTAACAACATGAATCACGAACTCGCAAAAATCACAAACTGGTTTCGGGATAACCAACTTTCAATGTTTCCAAAACTAACTACATGCTCTACGCCAACACAAAACACAATATAACACTAACCATCGATAGTCAAGCAATCTCCCAGGTACATTCAACCAAATTCCTTGCTATTACAATCGACAAACTAACATGGAATGAGCACATTAACTCTATCACTACCAAAGCGTACAATAGGTACAATCTACAAAGTAAAAAACACTTTCCAGACTACACCTTAAAATCACTATACAACACATTAGTTTTCCCGTACCTTAGCTACTGTACCTCTCTTCATCTGGACCTGCAACTATCATTCACGACTCGATAAAACTCAACACTACACAGAAATGGGCCATTCACACTATCACAAACTCATCCCCGACTCACACTTCGCCATTATTTCACTCGCTGAAAACACTTAAATTAGAGGACCTCAACCAACTTCAAACAGCGCTTTTCATGTTTGACTATCACAACAACCACCTGTCCCCTGCGGGTTCGGGGGTTTAGAATAGGCCCGCTGTCCCCCCTTACATGTCGTAAAAGGGACTATAAGGGGCAACTCCTCTGTTATTTGAACAGACGGGTTGTATTTAAATTTAGGATTTTGTATTTTAAGGTTGTAATAGTAAATAGTAGTATGTATTAGGATTTATACTGTATAATTGTTATGATGTAATTTAAAATCTGTATCAGTTTGGGCATAATGCTCAAGTGTATTATCAAGAGCCATTATTAAATATACATGTATGAGACCATCTATTTGGTCTGTATTTGCCTCAATGTTTCAATATTGTAATGTCTTATCCTGTTTTTAAAGGGGATCTCATGTTTGCATGTTCTGATGTGATTGTTGAATATCTGTATTTGAAGTTGAGTTTTTGCTTGATACATGGATAGGTGATGATCTGGTTCATCAGTGTATGATGTGTATCCTTTTGTAATTGTAAATTGTAAATTGTAATTTGAATTGAAATGAAATTTTAATATTGCGTCGTTTTTGTGTCGTCTGCAAGAATTGCAGAAGGCACATAGGGATTACTCTGGCGTATGTCTGTGTATCTGTGTGTGTGTCTGTGGTCAAAATGTTAACCCTTAAAGCAATATTGGCACATTTTTTGAAGAGCGCCCCCAATTTTCAAAATTTGATATTTTTGCACAGTTACGTTGGTAATTGTCTCGGAAACTATACCTGCGAACGAGAATGCTAAAAAATGCGTATTTATCACAAAATAAGCGATTTTGTAATTAGAATTGGGATCCCAGATTGGACTTAACGGCAGAGCTGGAAATGCTACGTTTATGTCCGTCCATGATGAAATAGTGCCACCTCGAGAAAATAACCTCTAACTTGGCTTGCCCGAACTATCAAAACAACTAATGGATGAGCGTAGACACGTACATGGCGCTATTTCCCGGCTATTTCCCATTGGAAGCCTGCCGTTTCCAGCAGCCGTTGAATTATTATCGGGGATCCCCGATAATAATTATTTTAGTACAAAATTCCTTCGTTTGTGACACATAGACATTTTCGAGCTTAACCATTCACGGGTATAGTTTACTAGCAAGTTACCAATGCAACCGTGTAAAAATCTCCAAATTTTTGAAAAATTGGGGGCGCCCTTCAAAAAAATGTGCTAATATTGCTTTAATATATTGCATGCCGTATGAGTTCCGTAAGGGCTACGGTGATGTAACTTGGTGGAAAGGAGGGGGTGGGGTGGGGTGACTTGTTGGTGACCTCATGTGACCTTGTTGACCTCAGGTGACCTTTGGCCGGTCAAAATGTAAACCCTTAATATAATGCATGCTGTATGAGTTCCATAAGGGCTATGATGATGTAACTTGGTGGAAAGGAGGGGGTGGGGTGGGGTGACTTGTTGGTGACCTCATGTGACCTTTGTGACCTCTGGCCCCATTCACAAACCGCGATGGCAGACGACACTCGCGGTCCGGGACCGCGATGTATTTTTTGATGTTTAATGTTAAATGTTTTTTATCTTAATGACACGATATGACACAATTGTGTTGAGTTGTCGTTAAATTTTAATACTCACTCACAACAACCACCTACCTCGGAACTTCAACAATTACTTTAATACAAATAGACAAATTCACAGCTATAACACTAGACAAGTCGACAAACTCCATCTTCCCCTCCCTAAATCTTAGTCTGAAAACACTTCATTCAGTACCTTGTCAATGTTTGGGTCACGCTATATATAGTTTCTGACTCTTGATGCGTTTTGTAGGTGAAATGTCAAGTACCAGATAAAATTTGGTTATGTGTTTGTGTCGATATGGACATGTTTGTGTCATTGTAAACATCCAGGTTTCCCACAAATTCAGTTGGAATAAAAAAAATAGTTTAAAGATTAAAAAGATTAATGACATAATTGCTCGTCTATTCGTTTTTCAGAACTGTCAACTGATGACATAACAGCCACTGCAGGAGAAGGCAATGATTACATGGCTCTTTCGGATGCTTCCGTTTCCTTTAATTCGGAAGCGGATACCATTAGCAGCACGACATTGAATATAATAAATGATAACAGTGTAGAAGGAGACGAGTACCTTGAGCTTTCCTTAGCTTTATCAGCTGATGCTGTGGATGGGGAATCCTTGGGGGAACTACACAAAGCAATCGTTATAATTACAGATGATGATGTAGTATCTGGTATGTTTAATAACTTTTATGGCATTGTTTTGGGCGTAATTACATTATACCCTTGGTACATCATGGCTTTAGTCTGTTAACGGAATAAACTACATGATGCAGAGTATGTGCAAAGGGTGTTATGTAATTTTGCCAATTGGTGATTTGAAATACAGCAATGCAAGGTCATTTAAAAATCATATTTTATGCACACACATGCAGAAAGGAAAGAGAGATGGACACTTCGCGCATGAGCTTGCTCGGCACGACACATTACCTTTACTTTACAATTCCCACAATCGTTGATGGCAGTCAAAATGGCCTCCAAAGTAGGCCAAATAATAGAAATGTTTCTTAATCATTACTACTATTATCCGTTTATTTTAGTGTAGTTACTATTTCTTAAGTTTACTTAGTCATAGATTTCCACTTTGGAATATATTTCATGAAAGAAAAATGGTTCTAAAATTACATTTTATATAGCGATTGTTCACTGCTTATCAAACCCTGCTACAAACTTTCATTATTCCAGAAAGTACATAAGCTGATTCATACAATTATCAATACTTCAGCACGGAATTCCAGCTAAGAATATCAAGTACAAGCAAAAATGGTACTAAAATGGACATTTTATAAAGCTATTGACCACCTCTTATCGAATATATCCTAGCAAACTTCCAGTACCATATTCCAGGAAGCACTTGAGTTGATTCATACAATTGCCAGTAATCCAGCATTGAATTCCACCTAGGAATAATCGTCATTAAAATTAACAATTGTCCACTGCTTATCAAACTGTCTTAGCAAACTTCCATCACTTAATTGAGCAGATTCATACAATTGTCAGTACTTCGGCATGGAATTCCAGCAAGAAACATCAGATAAAGTCAATAAATGGCACAAAATGGCATTTTATGTAGCAATTGTCCATCGCTTATCAAAATATAGAAAACTTTCAGTATTCCACGAAGCACTTAAGCTGATTCACTCAATTGCCAGTACCGCGGTATGGAATTTGAGCATTTATATAATTTGATAAACGGTGGACAATTGCTACATCCCTTCGAGGAAAATTACTAGGTATAGGTATTTGTGGTGTTAGGTCTAGGAGCACTTTCCCCGTAACACAAGGCAAGGGTCTGCTGCGTGATTATTGAAAAGTGACAACAAATGGCATTTAGTGATTTAAGGGATATAAAATTTTAGAACCATTTTTCTCTCATCAAATATTCCAAGGAGGAATTCAGTGTGTCAGTAACCCTAAGAAAAAGCAACTATATACATACAAATAACTAGGCATTAGTTGCTTATGATAACAAGGATTTCTATTATTTGGCATACTTTTGCAGCCACGTGCACTTGGCAACTACCAGGCTTTAGTTACCAATGACTAGAAAATCATTATTTAAATTAATAGTTTATGCCTCTAACACAGTTTGTGGCTGTTATATGCATTTTTTATATATTTTTTATATGTTTTTATATTTGGCGGCCATTTTAGGTTTTGGATGCCATCTTGGGTTTATTTAAAATTGAAAAAAAGTGGGGAAATTACTAATGACACGAAATTCCAATGATTGTGTTTTTTTTTAATTATTTTTTGTGACATACACAATATTCTATGATTTTACCTATTTTGGCAGCCACTTTGGACACCATCTTGGATTTTATTTTAATTTGGAAAAATCAAATAATGGGAATGTACTTACTATTGATTGTAAACCAAATTCCAATGAATATCTTTTTCCAAAAAAATACATAGTTTGGATGATATACACGATTTCTACAATTTGACCCCTTTTAGCAGCCTATTTTGCTGTATATCTTCATAAACGGATGCATTTTACAGACAGGTCACCATAGACTTTTTAACCTATCAATTAAATTGAATTGATGGGTTATCGCGATCGAGCGCGGCGTGTTGTAATATGTCGGCTCTTATTTTCGCTACTAGTCGGGCGTTTTATGTGCATTTCTGACGAAAAGCTACCTAGTGGGAGTCAGACCCTGGGGGAATCGCGTGTTGGGCTTGATTTTTTAAATTTCAGTGACGGGAGTCAGTTTAGGTAACTTTTGTGTCTTTTTGGCAAGTTTTGGGCACCATTTGATGCCGCGCTTGTCGTCTTTCTTATACTGAATACTATTGGTTTATGTGTGCACTTGTTAACCGGTGCTAGCGAGGTATTGCAGGCGAAAATGAAACGTGATCTTGCTACTTTATCTACCAAGGGCTACCAGGGGCTGAAGTCAAACCCCGTCAACACGAGAACAAGTTCATTTGACTTGAGTGATTTAGTGTAAACAAACCCCGGATGAAGGTCGCCCGACTATATAGAGATGACACAAAGCAGTTGTTTTACTTGAGATGAAACTTAAGTTATGTTAATAACTCCGGGTATTTTGCAACCAAGTCTCAAAGAATTTTCAGCAAAAGAACGAAGAGAGACCCAAATTTGCCTACTTTAGTGGAGAAAAACTGCAAAAATATTAAGTCCGCACCTTAGCAAACATGGTATTGTGGTATCGTCCTTTGCAGAAGGCAAGCCTTTTTTTCATTATGGGATTTATTTATACTGACTATGCATAGTGTTTACGGTATAGGATGGATGAAAAGTTGGGTTTTGTTGGTTTCGAAGGCAAAGTTTCGAATTTTTAGTTTATGCATATTGGTTATATTTTTTTGGAGGTGTTTGAGAAAATATTTTGGTGTATGCAGCTCTGGTTGTCATTATGAAGTTTTTGTTGGCGTTTTCGATACGAAGGACATTGCTGCGACAATGTATACCATGCCCAGCGTGGCTGTTCCTCTTGTAGCTTCAAGTCTAAACGATGTTCCACCACGTTGACCGTTTTTACACACCTTGAAACTGTTAAAAGCCAGTTCTGGAATTTATAAGTAGTCCTTGAAAGTTGAAGGCACTTTAATATATTAGGTTTTAGATATAAATATTCGGTCCTATAAATATGATAAACAGAGGGTATTCATTTGCGACAGCAGTAGGCATACTTCGGAATATTTTAATAACCCTTACACTGCGATACTATATTCTATTGCGAGTTGAGACGTCAAACACGCTTGCCTTACTTTTGACGATTTTTAGATATTAATTTTTGTCGATGGTGATCAACTAAAAGATTGACCTAACATTCGACTTTTACCTTTTAATATCCCACTTCGTTGAAAAGCAGAAAATGTTGAAATAAGTGGCGGTAAGCATATCAATACTAAGCAGAAATCTTTGGAACACATCTACCAGAAATTCCTTGCATTTTGACTCGGAATATCCTAAAAAATCGTTCAACAAGAGTCAGGGAAATTTAATTGAGAATTTTTTTGTTTAACCCGTAATACCCGACAATTTTCTCTGCTACCAATATGTCATGACCCCTCTGATATCCTTATTACGTGTGCAACCAAGCGTCAATGTATTGCTGTAAAAGAGACTTGTATACGATTGTTATCTGGCTTGCTGCTTTGAGCATTGTAAGGCATTGCCGTGTGTTCCTGGAGTATGAATGTTAACTGTTAAGTGTAAATTTGCCGATTGCCTTCTTACGTAGTCAAAAGAACCACTGACCCAAGTCTCGTATTGAGTATACATAAAGTGAACTCTGATGACCCTATATGGCATTTGACCACATTTTGTCAATCTACATAATAAAACACTTCTGCAACTAAAATGCTATGACACACTGAAGGAACCACTGGTCCAGGACTCTTACTGGTATGCACAGAATGAACTATGGTGACCCATGTGCCCTTTTGACCTCTAATGGCCCTATGTGACATTTGACCTCATTTGGTCAAAATCTATAATATAGGTTTTCCCGGCCAATTTCGCACTTTTATCAACCAAGAAAAATAATTTGGCAATCAATTTCGCACGTTTTGGGCTTATCGGTCTAAATCCTAAGTACAATTTCGTACTATGAGCACTCTATTCCATTTTTCGTCAATCAATTTCGTTGTACAGCATAATCGTTAACTTATGGTAATGCAAGTTCGTCTCTGTGCTTTCAATTTCGCCATTTCGCATTTATTTCGAAAAATTATCAACTTTTTTCGCTATACGTAAACAAGAACGGTGCGGAACAATGCACGGTTGATTTTCAATTTCGTGGATTGCTATTGTAATTGGCGATTATGCATTCAATTACGTTACGTTATAGACCTATAATATACGTTTACGTTTAATAGACCTACAATGACAAAATCAGTAAAATATCTATTTTGGTAAAACATGTCAAAACAAATTTTAGGAAATTTCATACCTTCAGGACACACATATAATTATAGGCTTATATTTTTCCGGCAAATTTAATTCGTCATGTACAGTAATGTAACTGAAAAAATAATAGGTTAAAGGTGGGTGATCCGATATATGACCTCGTCACCCACTTCACTCCATCAAACTTGCGATTTTCATATGAGATGAAAGTACATATGTTTCTTATTTGCCCATGAAATGTTTTCTTTTGATGTTTTGGGGCAAAAACGTCTCCAAATGTGGTCGAGTGACCACATTAATTAATTTTATGGGCCAATTTAGTGCACATTTTTTATTCCACTATCCATACGGCTGGTCAAATTTGTCTTGATGGCGGCTATGTTCATTCACATGATTATTTGAATCGTCAAATTAGAATGTACATTTTTTAAATAAAAATTTCTTTAAAGCCTATAACTTCATTCTGTTAAGTTGCTTATGGGTTTCATATTGCAATGAAAAGTTTAACGTTTCATTCTATGCTTTACTCAGCTTATCACTGTAGTTATCTTCACTTTTCATATCACTGCCACTTTCTTATTTTTTCGTTTTATATGTATCATGCTCAGCATTGATACTGATCATGTCTTTTAAAGGCCACCGTATTTTAATTATGAGCATCTTTGTGCTACACTCATTAGGATGATTATGTAAAACGTTCAAATGAATACTTTTTATCTTTAATCATGATCCATTCCTTTCAGAAAGGTCTACATTTTGCTTTAAAAACAAATAAAAAATAAGACTACCATCAGGTCATTTTAATTCCATTACATCTATGTATCAGTAAATATAATATAGTATTGCCGAAATGCTGAGAAAGGAATGATCCCCCCCCCCCCACTATATGATTAAACGCAAAATATTGGTAATTCAAAAGAAGATTTTTCATTTTTGGTATCTCAATGGCGAAATAGAAAACATGAATTGAATCGCAAAGCTAATCCAATTGAAATCGATTGAGCTAGCTACGCAATTGGCCGACCATTCTACGCGGTCGAATGCTCCTTTAACGAAATCGAATGGCGTTTTGCTTAATTGAAATAACAATATACACCATCGTTCAATTTCGCACGAAAACGAATGTCTCCTTTATAAAATGGAACACGTAAATTGTGAAATTGGCCGGGAAAACCTATACTAAAGAATCAACTTTGTGGGCTTGTGGGTTTGTTTGTCCGCCTTTGATATATGGATATGAGTTTTGGTATGGTGGAAGAGTTTCGCCGTACGAGTTTTGTGGTCACGTTTTCGAGGCGTCATGTTGGGGTCAAAGGTCATCCAGGGTCGTTATTGGATAACTTGGCCGTGCTTTGTCGCATGGATATGAATTTTGGTATGGTGGTAGAGTTTTGCCGTACGAGTTTTGTGGCCATGTTTTCGAGGGGTCATTTGGGGTCAAAGGTCATCCAAGGGTCGTTATTGGGTAACTTTGCCGTATGGATATTAGTTTTGGTATGGTCGTAGAGTTTCACCGTACGAGTTTTGTGGTCACGTTTTCGAGGGGTCATTTGGGGTCAAAGGTCATCCAAGGGTCGTTATTGGTTAACAACTTGGCCGTGCTTTGATGTATGGATATGATTTTTGGTATGGTGGTAGAGTTTCGCTGTACGAGTTTTGTGGTCACGTTTTCGAGGAGTCATTTGGGGTCAAAGGTCATCCAGAGTCATTATTGGGTAACTTGGTGCGGCTTTGGGCTGTGCTTTGATGTATGGATATGAATTTTGGTATGGTGGTAGTTGTGCCGTACGAGTTTTGTAGCCACGTTTTCGAGGGGTCATTTTGGGGTCAAAGGTCATCCAGAGTCATTATTGGGTAACTTGGCCGTGCTTTGGCGTATGGATATGAGTTGTGGTATGGTGGTAGGGTTTTGCCGTACCACTTTTGTGGTCACGTTTTCGAGGGGTCATTTTGGGGTCAAAGGTCATCCAGAGTCATTATTGGGTAACTTGGCCGTGCTTCATACCCATGCTTGACGTATGGATATGAAGCACCCGGGGCGCTAATTAGGGCGAACACAGTACCTTGATTTCTGTTCTGAAAACGTTCCAGTATACTCATCTAGCGGGTATACTCAGTTAACCGGGAGCTCTCCGCTAGTATATACAATTTCTGCAAATAAGTTACAGTGACCACCAACATACTCAAAAGAACTGGTACGACTCATATGGGCAGTACCAGTTTTACCTTTAATGACCTAAATGACCTTTGCCCCATGTTCAAACCTTTATAAACCGCTTCTGCACATCTATATATTTATACCGGTGGTCTGTCTGTCTGTCACTGTGTCTGTATGACTGCGTATATTTTCTCGGAGACTGAGGGTTGCACGTTCCTGAAACTTGGTGGGTGGGTGGCTCTTGATGACCTTAACGAAGCAGATTTTGTATTGGTTAGTGGATTAAAGGTCATCGGGGGTCATCAAGGTCAAAAGAGGTCAAAGGGGTAAACATTGGTGTTGGTGAATGACATGAAATTATGAGGGTGGGGTTGATTGTTGATGCCAAAAAATCTGAAAGGTCACAACAAGGTCATCAGGGGCCATTCAAGGTCAAAGGAGGTCATGGCGTAAAATTTGGGGTATCCGGACGTCTGAAACTTGGTGGGCGGGTAGATTGTGTTATGACAAATCTTATAAGGTCATGGAAAGGTCTACAAGGGTCATAAAGGTCAAATGAACCCAAAAACCCGAGGGTCATTCAAGCCAGGTGATCGCAAAACACAGGTGATAGCCAAATCCGAGGACCACTTCGTAAAAACTATTAAAGAAACCCCCGGTCCAGAACTCTTATGGTATGGCACCGATGCCCTCTTATGCCATATGCCCTTTTGACCTCCAATGACCCTACTTGACCTTTGACCCCAAAATATCAAAACATTCTAATCTCACATTAAGTTGTAATAGCCACCAACTTGTCAAAAAACCACTGGCCAAGACAGATGGGCTACATGTCAATTGACCTGTAATGACCCTACACGACCTATGACCCCACAACTACGCATTCCCTAACCATCCCAATCGATGGGTTACTGCATCATTGATGCACTCGTTTACTCCTTGTTACCACACGAACAATTTGAGCTATGTTATTTGGTCCATTATTTAAGATTTACCCCTGTAGAAACTCCCCTCCCCCCGGTGGAAATTGCCGACATTTTCCAGAGGGACAGTGGGTTTAAAACATTCTAAAATGTCCTTTGAAATCGTCAAACCTTACTGCCAAAATTACTCACGGAATATTGAGATTTGACCTAAAACTATACACAAAGGATGCCCTCTGACAAATGACCTGGAAAGAATGGGTGTCATTTGAGCATCATTATTGTCCCCCCCCCCCTCCATTTATTTACTGTTGTTTATTAAGTGCTTCGTTGCTACTGATTGATGATACCATTAATAGAGTATGGAAAGCTCAGCCTTCGAGTTTGGAATTGCCTCTAGAAGAAAGCTTTATTTTATGCTCATGAAATTATATTACAGTGCTACGATTAAAATTACGCCAGATAAAATCATCGGAGGAGAGAAACATTACAAGATTAACTCATATAGGGCTGTCTACGCTGACATTACGGGGAAGTTATAGGGCGGCCCATTTTGCGGTGGGGATTGCCAAAGGTCGCCGTGTAAATTGCCGTAAAATGCTCCGTATTTTTACCTGAACGATAGCAGGAGACTGTAATGGTAGCACTCTCCTTAGGAATAATATTGCACATTTTAGAATGCCTATTCGTTTTACTTGCATGCCAGAAACAATCAAAGAAACGGTCATAAAGGGCGCAAACGGCCTCGAATCTTAGTTTGTTCAGACAGTGACCCGTCAGACTTGCACGATTTGTTTTCACCTCCTATGAACCATGGCTGCGATGAACAAGATTCTAGTTTATTAGAAAGTACGCGTCAGGTGTTGTTGTCGAGAGTGATACTGCGAAACGAGGGCCATTGATAAGGCTAAGCACCGGCAAGTTTCCCGGATGAGTAGACAGCCCTATAGTTAAAAAACCCTATTGTTTTACGCAATTTTACAAACTTTTTGAAACTCTCAAGGGGCCGCCACCCCCTGGCAGCCGGCCCTGGCTGGTCGTTCCGACAGCATAAAAATAAACACGCGCTCGTACAAGTACATTTATGCCATACGCACAATATTCCATATATAAATACGACAGGGATTGTGCCGTTTACACTGTTTCGGAATCATATGGTTCGCTGACAATTGACGTTAACGAAGTGCGTATGGGTACCAGTACAACCGTTGGTAAGTAGCCGCTATTATATCGATGTACCATGTTTCAAAATGTTGAATATTTTAACACAATATAAAAAATATATAGTTATGCCTCTCCGTATTTCCATATTTTTAGGATTACGTAATTGCATGGGGCTTCTAGTGTCCCATGCATTCTCAAACAACTTTCCCAAAGGAATTTCAGATGAATTCTCAATTAAAGGCACACACACAAGTCACACCATTCCCTGGATACTTCATCTCACAAAGCTTCTGCTTGCTTACAACAGTCAACCCCATCTTTTACGTGTATACCATTCATGTGCTGTGGACCCACAGTCCATCGTGGGTTTATTTAGCTGCTTTATATACCTCACTGTTACAGACCTTGTATCCCATTGTCCATATTCATCTGCCAGGTCTTTTGTACCAAAAACCCTGTTTTTTCCTACTAGTTAATAGTCTTAGAATTGTAAGTAACCTAAATTTTAAGTACATGCTGTATCTAGTAAGTTAATGTAACATAATCCTTTATTGTATTTTGTTAATCTTCTTTACCTTTTATGTAACCCAAATATTTGCAACATGCACTTAGTTTATGTATAATAATCCTTAACTACTATATTTTTTTAGTCATCTGTTACCTTTGTTTGGCTTTACTCTGTCCTTGTCTTTTGCTTCGTCTTGTCTGACTTGTCAGCCATCTTACCCACAGGTGTCATCCCACTGTTTTCTACCGTTCCTCTTTGCTCTTTTTTCTCCTTCCTTCTCAGCTTACTCATTCACCCCATGTACTCAATTTCCTCCGGTTCTCTCACAACCTTTCCTCGCTATTAACTGTTCCCCCATTTTTTTTTGAAAGCTTTTCAGTATATGCCGTGCCCTGCATAACGAACTGCCATTAACACCAGATTCACGATGAAACTTTCGCGCATCACTCATGAATTTTTCACCAACGCCAAATTGAACGTCATCAACTTAAGAAGTCCCTTTGCATCAACCCGTTACTCCCAGACCCCATATCATCTCAAGCATTTAATCACCACCTGTTACCACACCAACAAGAGTTCTGGTTCTGAAAATCCCGCTATCACACACTAATAAACCATCAAGCAATGACACATTTTCCATATCCATTACAACTATCGCGCTCAAAAAATCATAATAAAATCACTATCTTGATCACCTTAATCACTCATTCAGCATCTTAGCATTCTCTGAAACGATTACTTACTGACATCAATCACCACCTCACTTATAAGAATAAATAATACTTATTTGAGTTACTTATAAATACAAAGACAAACGGCGTTAACTCTGGGAAGAAAAATGGGCTACTCAGCCCAAACACACGATTGTGGCATTTTTTTCCATGCCACACATAGATAACCATCAAATTTAAAAAGTGGCCAAATAAACCGAATTAAATTGGTGAGGAATACTGCTTAGAAGACTTGAATGGGATAGAGCTTGTTGCCGGGCCTGAGTGGATATTTGCCAAAGTCCTAGGAAAAGAGACGAGACAAAATTGTAGAAGGATTTAGTCCTTGCCCGCCGAGTAGAAAGCTGTCCTTGATAAATATAACTTCTGTGAAAAACGTCCATGAGAGAATAACTGGACCAAGATTATTTAACACCTTGGAAAAAAATTGCAACGCTGAATTTTAGCTAATCATTAACACTCAATAGACAAATTCAGACAACCTGTCAGTGCACTCTACATTAGTCCAGGCTCTTGTGGTTTTTCCAGATCAGAATTTTATGCGTGAATAGGATATGTTCGGTAAAAAGCCCAAATCCGGAACGCATCCCCTATATAGGGTGTTATTTTCTGAGGGGGGGGGGTGTCAAGCAAAAGTTAAAAAAATTCTATATGGTACAATGAAGACAAATAAGATATACTGACCGTGTAGTGACCCTAAACTAAGAATTAAGCTTATTCAGGTATATAAGTATAATGTACTTGATGTGTATGATATAATGGTAAATAAGTTGTAGGGGTCACTAATGACCCCCTTATTACGAGATACCCTTAAATTGCTAAAATATAAAAATACCACAATTAGGACGTCATGAGTTTCGACTCCAGAACAGTAGTTTCAGGCATAGTAGAGGTCGGGTTCCGTGGATGTCTGGTTGGAGGTGAGCAAAGTGCAGTATTTGGGGGGTGGCAACCCATTGGGGGGGGTGAACTCAGTAATACGATTTATATGTGCCTACCAGATTTTACGAAAATAGTTTTGAGTGTGGAAGGAAAGTTATCTCATAGGTAATATGAAGACAAAATATATTGACCGTGTAGTGACCCCTAAGAATTTAGTGCCTATCGGTATTTTAATGTCCTTCGTAGGTATTAGTTATACAAGGGCAAGTAAGTTGTAGGGATCATTACTCCGCCCCCCCCCTATTAAGAAATACTCTGAAATAAAAAAACCTACCCGTTAGCTAGTAATAATTTGTTACCATCCGAACAG